>JAVIWB010001351.1:0-218285 GCA_031893035.1 Dermolepida albohirtum | reverse complement strand
GAATTCAGCATTGTACAGACTTTATTAAAGACTCAAAAAAAGTTGAAAGCTTGAGGTATCTTATTGTAACTGGCGATGAGACGTGGTGTTATATGATCCAAAGACCGACCGTCAAAACTCTGAATGGAAGCATCCAAGCGAAGAAGGGCCAAAAACGCCGTTTGGAGATGTCGAAAGTGAAAACAATGTTGATTTGCTTTTATGATTCGAAAGGCATAGTGCTCAAAGAGTTTGCACCAACTAGTCAAACAGTCAACATTGTATATTATATTGATGTTATGAAGCGTCTTTTGGCGCGTATTCGTCGGTGTGCCTTCAATATCGGTAGCAGGCGTTTGTTACATTATAATGCACCATCTCATTGCTCGACGCTTATCACTAACTACAGATGGCATTTAAACCATCAACCAATCTCCATATTCACCGAATTCGGCCCTTTGTGATTTCTATCTATTCTCCGAACTACATTTGCCGACGAAAGGACAGCGTTATGCCGACTTCGAAGCCATTAAAAAGGCGTCGACATCGATATTGAAGATGAACTTAGAAATTCATACGACATGTTAATTGACTGTGCAAAATGTATTGAAATCGAAGGTGACTACTTTAAATAAAATAAATGAATTTTATCAATATAGTAAGCTTTTGTTTTTATTTTAAAGAAATTCGTTTTCCGATTTTCCTGAAAGATTTATTAATCATCGTATTATCATATTATTAATAAAATTGAATACAATAATATTAAACAACTAATCTGTCAGATAAAAACTGCAGTGGAACCAAACACAGTAATAAACAAATCTTTACCAATACAAAAGAAATTAAAGCGAGAAACAACACTTTAAATGACACAGCATTAATACACCATGGTTTTGAAGAAAGAATTTGATAAAGTCGAAATAGGCAATACCTAAATTACATATTGTAATAAAAGTTTTGTAAAAGAAATGTCCAGCATCAAGTACCCAAATACACTGCTAAAAACAATTAGAGGATATTTGTAAAAATAATAATAAAATAAATAAATAATATAAGACAAGCAAATATTTTTATATTGCAACTATAACGCTTTTAAACAAGAAACAGAATGCATTCATGTGTTTCAATTTGCTCAGCGCTACGGTGCAGTGCCTGCGCGAACCGTCACTGCTTGAGGTTGTAAAAGTGCGTATGCGAGCGATCTCGACTATATTTAGATTTTAACATTTTCTGTATCATAGCTAATTTTTAACTCTAATTACGGGTAATAATGGCAAAGCAACGCGATTTCACTCATGCACAGGCTGGGAGAGCCATAGTTCAATTGGAAGGTGGACGGAGACGGCAAGCTGTTGCTAAAGTTTTTGCAGTTAGCTAAAATGTGATTTCGCGTTTGTGGAATCGGTTTTTAGAAACTGAAGATGCTCAGAGAAGACGAGAACAAGGACGCCTAGCATCTATAACACGAAGAGATGATCAATACCTAACAGTATTTACACGTAGAAACCGCACTCCTAACACAACGCAGCTTAGAAGTGAGCTTGCTGCTGCTTCGGGAAGAGTAGTATCAACTCAAACAATAAGAAATCGTCTTCATAACGTTGGCATGTATGCTGGGAGACCCCTAGTATGCATTCCACTAACTGCTCTTCATAAAAGGTCGCGAAGAATATGGGCTTAGTAGCATGGAAATTGGAATCACGATGACTAGGCACAAATATTATTTTGTGACGAATCCTGATTCGCCTTAAATCCAGATAATAGGCATATTTTAATTTGGCGTGAACCTGGAACACGTAGTCAGCCACAATTTGTTCGAGAAAGGCCACAATATGAAGGTGGGAGTTTAATGGTATGGGTTGGGATAAAGTTGTACAGACCTTTATGTGATACAGAATGGTAATCTGATTTCTCAGCGGTATCTGGATGAAATTTCGAGACCCATTGTTCTTCCGCACGCTGACCTTATAGGTGAAAGATGCATTTTAATGGATGATAACGCTCGTCCACATCGAGCAAACTGGATTGAGCAATTGGGAATCAATAGAATGGACTGGCCAGCAAATTCTCCTGATGGTAATCCTATTGAATATTTGGGATGCCCTAGGAAGACGTGTTGCAGCGAGAAATATGCCACCGCATATAATTCAGGAATTTCAAATTGCTGTGATAGAGTAATGAAATAATGTTCCATAAGAATTTTTTAATATCCTGATTCAATCAATGCTGATGAGATGTTAAACCTTTATTGCCGTTCGTGGAGATCATACACATTATTACCAATAGATGTTTCGTCATTTTATCAATAAAACTTCTTATAAGGTCTCTTCATTGTGTATTCATTTAATGATTTATTCAGTTTAGTGCCTTAATAGCTTTATAATGTGCACAAACAAGTTCAAACGTGTCAATGCATTCAGTTTCTTATTTAAAAACGTTGTAATTAAGTATAAAAGTATTTGCGAGGTGCTACATTCTTTATTTACTCTATTACCATCTTTCCAAATATCCCCTAATTGTTTTGAGCAGTGTACAAAAAACCACAAAGATATTGTAGACTTGAACGGAATTTAATTGAAAGAATTAGCAACGGTGCTTGCAACGTCAAACGTCAAACCTTAACAGTTGTGTTCATTATATTCTATACAAACAGTGCGTAAACATTATACATACTTATTTGCCATCAAAATGTACTCTAGGTTCGTCAGATGTTTCGGGCATTGCGAGAAATTTATCTCCAACTAGATCGCTTTATCGTGTAGTCAAGAAAGTTAAACAATCTAGCTTAGTTGCAGATAAGAAAAACTTGCATCCATTATAAAGTACATTGTTTTTTATCATTCGCAGTATAGTGCTTAAGTAAAATTAATATTTCTTTTACTTCGGGAATTATAATCACGATTAAGTGTTTCTGTTTAATCTGACTTTCATGAGCATCAACCTCTGTCCTATCATATTTTCTATCTCTTCTCATATATTTTCATTCCATTTCTCTTCTGTGGCGAGCTTGTTTAACTATGTTCAAACCCTGTTATTTTTCCTTCTTTTATTATATTGTCTATTGATTTAACGAGTTTTCCCTGTGTGTTGTGTTTTTTATTTTGTTCATTGTCGTCTTATTTTCTATTTTCCTTATAAATCTCATCTTAATGTCATCTAGTTTCTTCATGTGCTTTTCAGTTGATGTCCAAGTTTCTCAAGCATACATGAACGTCGGGACCACTACCTCTTTATATATTTCTACATTTATTTGTCTTTTTTTAGGAAGGTATGTTTAATACTGTTAAGCAATTTTCCCCCCTTCGTTATACTTTCCTTAATTTATTCATCCATTTTTCCTTCCTGTATTATTTATTACAGGCCCTAGATAATTGAATTTTTCACCTTGTTGCCAGTTTTCTTTTGTCAGCTATAATATGTTGTTACAGTTGCTTCTTATTATGATTGTTTCCTTTTTCTTTTGATTTATTTTCATTCCAAATTTATCCAGAATTGTTCTACATATTTCGAGCTTTCCATTAAAACTCATTTCATCCGTAGAGAATATCACCATATGATTTGTTTAACATATTTCCGAGACAGTTATTTTTTGAATATTGGACTTTGTAGGGCTTGGAACGCTTTTTCTATATTTCCCCATGGCCTCACCTAGTAATAAACTGTATAGTAATAGCTTCAAGATTCACCTGTGCTTTACTCTGTTTGTATCTTGCCCTAACCTACACCTTTGCCTTTGATTATAGAGATTTTATTCTCCAAATAAGGCTCTTGGAAACATCCATCTTTTCCAATGTTATTCATAAATTCTGTCTTCTGTTTTTATCAAAAGCTTTCTCTAATCCAACGAAGCAGACATGCATATTTCTTTCTTCTACCATTGCCTTGCCCGTTATCTGTTTAATGGCAAATATCCCATCATTCAGTCTAGGATTTGGTTTAGGGCCAAATTGGTTTTCTTCTAGCTTCCTTTTCGTTTGTTGCCGAAGAAGTTAATATACTTTTAAAAATATTTTAATGAAACATAGAAAAATAAACACTCTAAATTAACTTAACATCAGAACGTCCACCCAGTTGCTATATACATAGTCTAGCTCTTCTTAGAATTGAAGAAGTAGCTCTGTTAATAGTGTCAGGATTAACAGAAATAGTTTCTACGGCAACCATAACTCTAGCAACAAGCTGTTCTCTGTTTTCGAGTTGTTCTGCATAAACCAAATTTTTCAGCCTTCTCCATAAAAAAATTATCTAGAGGCTTTAAGTCTGGTGGTCTTGGCGGCCAAGCAACGGCCGGACCTCTTCCAATCAACACCAGTATCTAATACCATACATTTACAATGAATCACAGCCACCCCAACTTTTTAATAACAACAAAATCAAGAGTGGTAGATAATACCTGCGTTAGTATGATTATCTAAAAATTAAAATTCTTGTAGCTCAGTTACGATAGAGTTTTGGGCATATGTTCATTAGATATTTTTAACTTAAAACTGCTTCAGTAACACATCCTTAAGCTGTGGTAATCATGTCGTAGGATATCCGGTATCTTATATTATATTTAAGTGGGAATGTCTATAAAATCGATCGATTTATCTTGGATGAAACTCCTACATTTAATTTCGAATAGTCTGGATTAAAATACTTTCATGCTTTCCACCGAAACATACTTTTCAGATATACACTTTTCATTAGACTAACAAGCCTCGCACACTTCAAAAGCAAAATGAGATGCCACACCCGACATGCGTACAGAGAAAAAACGTATGGTATAGAACAAACACACTAAAACATTAAACATTCCTGCAACAAAGAGTTCGCTATTGCGAAATGCAAAAATCCAATTACTTCGGCCAGGGGAAAACAAGGGAAAAAATTGTATAAACCGGAGTAGTCGGCGATCCGTGGTTAACTTTTCTCAGCAGCAGCCATGGAAACCCCCTGCTTAAAAATCGCTCTCAGTAATTTGGATCCTTTCGGGTGACGGTAGTTCAGACTGCTCCGGGCTACCACAAACAGTTCCCCCGGAAACGTTAAGCAAATTGTAACTCATAATTAAAAACAAATATATACGAAACGTGCGGCTGATAAATTAAGTACACACATTATGTTGGTCTATATAATGGAGCCGGACTTACCTGAATAAAATAAATACATTTTTTTAATTGGTAAACACCTGAACCGACCTAAATATGTAATTCGAATTAAAGTAATCTTCCATAACATTATTTCGATAATGAATACTAAGAGATCAGTTTCATTTGTAGATTTAAAAAAATATATGTTTTCTTTTTAATCTCCAGGTGTAAGGAAACAGAATTTAAAGCATTGAATATAATTTGTGTTAGAAGAACAAATTTGGAATAGTCGTAGATATGAACAATAAATTTCAGAGTGAAAAGTTTTAAAAAATTAATGTAATTACATATAAAAGAACGAAAAATCGGAGTATTAATGAAGTTAATAGAATTAAATCATAGCTAAGAGTACTAATAGCGAGTCGAAAAGATTGTATCAAACATTAATACGGTCAGTGGTTCTGTATGAATCCAAGGCATGGGTTTTAACGAAACGTTATTTGACATTTTGGAAACTCCTAAAAACTATTTTGATGTCAACTCTTTTGGCATAATCCTGCTAGAATGAGAAATTTGAAAAGTCGTAGCAAAATTTCAAATTTCGAATGCGTAACTCTAAGCTTCTAATGGCTTTATTATTTCCAGCAGTGAGCTCACATTCTGCTACTTTCAAAACTATTGTTTTACGTACTACGAAGACTAATTCCAAATGTTTTGTATTTTGACAGTTTTGAAAGTGTCAATTTTTTAAAGGAGTATACTCGCATTTTTTTAGATATTGTACCTTACCAGATGCTCCTGTACTGACATTTTCGAAAGTACTCTCTTGACATAATCCTGAGAGAATAAAAATCTTGTAAAACTGAATTTTAAAATGTAAACTTTTGGGTTTTCTCTCTTTTCGATTATCTCTAAATTTTGATTGATTTTGCTACAAAAGTAGTGAGTTTGTATATTATTTGTATACTGCTTTAAATGCCACGAAGGCAAGCCCATAACTTTTTATTTTGCCGAAAATTTTAATATTATACGAGGGAGCGTTTTTATATTCGCGGAATGAGCGGGTTGTAGAGGGGTGAGTAGGCGCATTGGGGGCGTGGCCTGTGCAGCGACTCATGATTAGTATAAATACGAAGTTTCATTGTTATTAGACAGTTAGTCTTTGAGCTATCGTCAACCAAGTAACATAATCAGGAGTGAAAAGTGAAATATGGAAAAAATCGAATATCGTGCCGTTATAAAGTTCCTTACCAGGCAAGGAAAATCAGTCGCGACCATAATGAATGAAAAAACCATGGTGTACAAGTGGCATAGTTTATTTAAACAAGGAAGGGAATCCCTTGAAGACGACCCGAGGCCGGGCAGGAGCATTGAGGGGACCACGCCAGCACTTATCCAAAAAGTTGAACAAATTGTACTCGAAGATGCTCGACTAAAGAAGAAACAACTCGCAGAAATGGTTGGAGTATCCGATACAACAATTTTTAAAATCCTACACGATCATCTCGGCATGTCTAAGGTCAGCGCAAGATGGGTGCCGAGAATGCTCACGCCGCCGCAAAAACAACAGCGCGTAGAGTGTTCGCGTGCATTTTTGGACCTCTGTAATGAAGACAAGGATGGTGTATTGAGTGGAATTGTTACTGGAGACGAAACTTGGGTTCATCATTATGAACCTGAGTCCAAACAAGACTCCATGCAGTGCATAAAAAGGGCACAGCACCTCCCAAGAAATTTAAAGTGTCACAATCAGCTGGGAAACTCATGGCAACGGTATTTTGGGACTCGGAAGGAATATTGTTGATTGATTATAAAGATAAAGAAGGTGTTTCTATAACCGGAGAATATTACGCTTCAATATTAGAGCGACTAAAAGAAGCCATTAAAGAGAAAAGACGGGGAAAATTGACAAAAGGTGTTCTGCTTTTGCACGACAACGCGCCAGTCCACAAGAGTCGCGTTGCGTTAGCTGCCCTGCATAAGGTGGGCTTCGAAATTGTGAATCACCCACTGTACAGCCCAGACCTGGCCCCGAGTGATTATTACCTGTTTCCGAAAATGAAAAAAGAGCTGCGGGGTAAAAAATTTACTGCCAATGATGAAGTCAAGGAGGCAGTTTCGGCGTATTTTGCAGATAAAGAGAAATCATTTTTTTATGAGGGTATAAATAAATTAATTGAAAGATGTGAAAAATGTATCCGTCTTGCAGGTGAATATATTGAAAAAGAAAAACAATTTGTTTTTTTTTATTTCCACCCCTTGTCCCTCATTCCGCGAATATAAAAACGCTCCCTCGTACTCGTAAACTCGTAAAATTTAATGTACAATGCGTTTGGTAAACATGCAGCAAAAATTTAAGGAGTGATTCCTTGGGTTATTTTAAGAATAATTTTGATTGTTTTTTTTTACATTGATTGCTTTCTAAGATACATTTTTCTAAAGATATTTAAGAAACAATATTAAATGACTACCACTAGCTAGTGTACATAAATCAAATCCTGGCTCACTGGCGGATAATTTTTGAAAATATTTACAAGTCACATTACATTCATCTACTATCCGATTCCTTAAATCATTTTCAGTATCAACTGCGGTGTTATAAACTAGTCATTCAATATGCTATAGATGAGGTCTGCTTCATCCAATTTAGCGATTCTGATACATTACAATTAAATATACACAAACAACCACACTAAAATGCTGATTCTCCATACATGAACTTTTTTGGTTTCTCGTTTGATATATTCTCTAGCAACACAGGAAGCGTATGATCCAAGAAATTTCGATGTACCTCAACGGTACAAAATATTAATCCGATTAGGTAATCACTTACAATTCCAACGCATCATTCAATGAAAACTGGTGTTGAAAACGATCTTCAAATATCCCATGTTAGTGCTCTTCTGGACCATACATGATTATTGTGGAAATTTTTTATTGCATTTTTTGAGAAATTTCCTCAATCGATTAAAAGAATCTGCCCTAGTATTTGAAGAATTTGAGCTAATACTTGTAGAAGTCATTGACAAAATGCAAGTGAAATGAAAAAAAAACGTGTTGAAGGTGGTATGTTTCACACAGTTCAATTGCTTACATGCAAAGCGTTTGAAATTTTTCTTATAGGAGTATTTGAATCTTCTTCTACCATATTAAACACATTTTCTTCCACTCCTATTGTTTTTACTGATATTGACCTTCCTGGCCCACTATTGTGTTTAAGCGTGCTTGCGTCCTTTAGACGCAGTCGAATATTAGTAAAACTTTTTCTCGCAGGAACATGACCATTGAGAAATTGTTCATCATACACCCGCCTAGTTTATAACGTATTTCAATAGCAAATCTATGCATGAAATGCATGTCAATCATTTTGGTGTTCGTGTAACTATTCATGATGTGTTGATAAGAACGCTTACAAGAATTGGGGAATCGTTAAGGTTTGGCAATGACAGGTTACAGGCACTGCCATTAATGTATGAAGATCCGAATAAATGAGAATCCGAGGAGGCTAAATCCAGACCATCAGGAGAATGTTACAGGACCTTCAGTTTCTCCTGTGCCAACCGCAGCTTGCTTTAATTTGACATGTGGGCTCTTGCACCATCGTAGGAAAGTTGAACTCCTTCGCGTAAGCTCTCGTCCTTTTTCTTCTAATGAGTATGTACAACAATAGGATTTTTTTGTAACTGGAAAAATTAGATGTTTCCATATCATGAACTATTGTTTCGTCTCACAAACTCAGGTTTCCCTCTAACAATGCTTTCAACGAAAGAATTCGCTTCCTAGTGGTACTGGGTAAGAAATTGAAGAGGACTTGATTGATTTTTTTGTACTCAGCGAGCCGAAACCTTGCGAAAGTTTAAGTCGCATATGATTTCATGAACTCAACTCTTAGAAATGCCAAACGTTCGATAATTTTGCAGATGTCAACCGCTTGTGAGGTCCTTAGTCTGTTTTGTTTTTCTCCAGATCATCATTCAACATCCATCTTTAATTTTTTTTCTACCAAACGCTGACTTATATTTCGACTTTCAGACGTTCAGGCCACGCATGTCCTGTAATCTGACTCCTTCGGTTTACAGAAATCACACTTGAAATATTATGCCAGTTCACACGCCATATTCGTTTGCTGCCCGCGAGCTAAATTATGCACAACCCTCCAGAACCTACTACGACAATCATGAACGTGTATAATCATGCATATGTCTCCAATATTACGTATGCACAATTTGTAACAGTCACCTGCATTTTTAGTATTGGACATCCCTCATAATTTAACATTTGTCACTTATCAATTATTTGCACATATAATTATTAATCTATTATTATGTATCACAGCCTTACATTTGACTGAAGAAAGAGTATGTAAATAGTCAATAAGTATTATACATATATATGTATATCATGCAGAAAAGGAAATGATCTCAAAAACGGTGCAGTTTTTTACTAGAACACAATTATATTGGGTCTGGGAAAAAGTTCGTGGCGTTTTTTCAGTAAAATTCAACATGGCGCGTGGACGAATTCATTTAAACCGAATATGCTCCATTATTATCGACAATGTTTCGCCATTTTTTTGGTAGATCCATGATCCCATCGGTGAAAAACTTCTGTGGTTTCTGGTCGAAAAACTGAATCAAGTAGTTTTCACAGGCTTCTTTTGAAACCAACTTAATTCCATTGAGAGAGTTCTGCAGAGATCGAAACAGATGATAGTCAGAGGGTGCTATATCCGGACTGTAAGGTGGGTGCATCAAAACTTCCCAACCAAACTCTCTCAATTTTTGACGGGTCATCAAAGAAGTGTGTGGTCGGGCGTTGTCATGATGGAAGACAACACCTTTCCTATTAATCAATTCGGGCCGTTTTATTTCAATCGCCTGGCGTAATCTCTCTAGTTGTGCACAGTAGAGTTGAGAATAAATCGTCTGACCAGTTTGAAGTAGCTCGTAGTGGACGATTCCCCTCCAGTCCCACCATACACACAGCATCACTTTTTTTGGTGTCAATGTTGGCTTAGCGAACGCTTGTGACGGCTTACCATCCTTTATCCACGATCTTTTACGCTTCCGATTATCGTACGTAATCCATTTTTCATCTCCGGTTATTAAACGTTTCAGAAACGGCTCGATTTCATTCCGTTTCAGCAGCGCATCGCAGATGTTAATTCGGTCCATCATGTTTTTCACGCTCAACTCATGAGGAACCCATACGTCAAGCTTTTTTTTGTAACCAGCTTTGTGTAAATGGTTCAAAACAGTTTTGTGGTCAATGCCTAGCTCCATGCCAATATCGACACTGCTGATATGCTTATCTTGTTGGACTTTTTCAAGAATTTCATCAGATTTTTCAGTGATTGGACGACCGGAGCGTGACTCATCTTTCACATTGAAATTTCCAGAACGAAAGCGAGCGAACCATTTCCGCGCAACAGATTTCGATAAAGTACCTTCACCGTACACAGCACAAATTTTATCACAAGCCTGCGCAGCGTTCTTCCCCTTATCATAATAATATTGCAGAATATAGCGAAATTTCTCATTATTCTTCTCCATTTTCAAGTGCGAATAACTTTCCAACCACTGCACCGATTACAATGTTTCTACGCTCAAACTAACGTTCGGAAGGTCATCTAAAAAACGAGCCGTCGGTGGTGTCGCTGTGACTTGTTGTTCTTTAGTTATCGGCAACCAATGCCATCTATCGGGAAAAACGCCACGAACTTTTTCCCAGACCCAATATATTTGAGAAATATAGTATTTGCCAAAGTCTTGTATCTTCGAAAGGATGCGATTTTTATAAAAGCATCAACTATATAATTATTCCTAAATAACCTGAAGAATCACTTACTAAATTTTTGTCGCATGTCGCATACCTTGCATATTAAAAGTAATCGCATATTAACAAATGCTCGCATGCTATTTTCGAAACGCTTAAAACGATTTTGATGTCAAAATTTATTTAACTCCTTTGGAATAATCCTATTAATAATAAAATATTATGGTGGTGCTCTGATTTGGACAATTAGAAGTCCTGTATAAATAAGTTCTACTCTACTTACAATTAGTTAACAGCCAACACTACGGTGAAAAGGAACAAGCTCGCGTACGCGTTTTTATTGATTTTTATATTTTTTAGTGCTTTTCTTTTTCTCCTTTTCCAGTCTCGTTGATTTATTTGTCTCTGCAAAATAATTTGTTTGACGTGTTTGTTTGTTTCTCATATTTTATTTGGGTTAGGAAGGCAAAATAAATTCTCCCTTCAAATTGTTTTCTCTGTGCCGCGAACCATTTCTTTTTGTAGCAGCTGAAAAGTGTAATTTATATGTTTATTTCTATGATATTTTGTTGCTCTTGTATAAAAGACCGGATGTAAGAAATACAAATGAAATTCTCTTAAGCGTGTTTACTTTTTTTGATATTTGAATTGGCATTGAAATTAAAGGAAAAAATGTTTTTAAATACAAATATGGCCGTACTTTAATGAGACATTCAAAGGAAAATACTAATAAAAATAATTTGATATTAATGTACATACATACTACACTTTTTTTTAATACTATTATTATTTTTATTTATCTATGACATATATTCTTTTGTGTTTGGGTTTTTCGACTAGTAAAGTATAATAAAACACTTAGCCTATGTTAACTTAATCAAAGAAGTTAAAGGTCAATTTAAAGAAGCAAATAAGATACCTTACCATTTCTATGTTCGGATTCTGTATACGTATTTGTACAACTATGTTGTCATCATCAGCAGATTATTAATCACAGTGTTGTACCTGGACTCACGGTAATACACAAAAGCAAAACAAACACTGACGTTCACAAGACATCTGTAAGTCAATATTTCTAAGTCTTAAAAACTATGACTTAGACTAAAGCACACCCTCTCCCCGCTTCTACTGACGTTTTCTTTATAGCGGTCGTGTCTTTCTAGGAATTCATAGAGGCCAGAATATGGTATCTGACTCTTGTCTATGTTTAACACATGGTTATTATTTTTAACGATAAATATACGTGCATAGCTGTCTAATTTACGGTATTTTTTTATTTTTTGATAAAATGTAGATAATCGGCCATTACAATATGATTTCGTCTCATCAGGATTTTATAAAAGTAAAACAATGTTACACTGAGTATCTTATATATCTGTTATAAACTACAAGATGCTCATTATAACATGTTTAGTATTACTTTTATAAACTCCTAAAGATGCGTGTTTTATTTTTAATTGTATTAGTTCAAAGTGTATCACCAAGTGCCAACGGTGCCATAAATTAATATTTTAATAAGAAATCGTTTACATAAGTCTGGCTTTTGTGACTAAAGACCGTTGATTTGCATTTATCTGCAAAGCACAAAATAGCCTATAGAATGTGGATAAATTAGAAGTATCATAACGGATGGTCTTATTCAATAATACAGATTTACGTTGAAGTCATTTGTATAACTATCCATTTTTATATTTGATGATAGCATCTCAAAGACCTTTCCGCCCAAAAAATAGTACCCACCCTGCAAACTAAGAGCGTTTTTAACTTATTAATACCTATCTAGTATAATCACCACAACACAATGATCAACATTTTCAATAGCTATTCACATTTTTTTAAATTTGTATAAATATGCATTTTTATATTTGACGATAGTATCTCAAAGACCTTCCACCCAGTAGCAATCTAGCAAACTAAGAGCATTTCTAATTTATTAATATCTATCTAATAGAATCAACACTACGATCAACATTTTCAATTGCAATTCACATTTTTTAGAATGTTTAGATGACTTCATTTTTATATTTAACCGATGACATCTCAAAGAAGCTTCTGCCCAAAAAATATTACCCACGCAGCAAACTGAGAGCGTTGTTAATTTATTAATACCTATCTACTATAACCAACACAACGATCAACATTTTCAATAGCAATTCACATTTTTTTAAATTTATATAAATATCCATTATTATACTAAAAAGAAATATCAGCAATTCAGCAAACTAAGAGAATTTTTAATTTATTAATATCTATCTAATAGAATCAAACTAATAAAACACCCAAACAAATTTATTTCTATATTTTTTTTCAATTCTTATCACTATCACAATACATAGAACATTTTGTTGTCGCCAAGTAAATGAAAATACAGGATGGTCGATTATCACCGTTCAAAACTTTATTTTACAGAAAAAAAAACAAAGTTGTAAAATGATATTAAAATTTCGTCTATAAAATAGGTTCTGTTTGTTTTATATATTCAGTATTATCTAACGATACTTCTCGAATAAATTAAATTTTATGAATACATACGAAAATGCCTAATCGAACATCCTATATAATATGACATATATGTATGTACAGATAGTAGCAAAACTTACAATTACTTACATCCTTTGATTCAATAATTAAAATTTTTCTCATTCATTTCCCAAAACGCTTATTTCAAAACAGTTTCTATCAGAAGTAATATATTTATATATTCGACTTTCATGAAAAATATCTCTACTATTATTTTTATTTTTTTACAAAGTACCGGTACAAAAATTCAGTCATATACAATTATTTAATAATATATGGAATTTTTCACATATATCACAAGCACAGTGCTGGGACTTTCTTTTTTAAATTTAATTTACGAAAAAATACTTTCACTTAAGTTATGGTGTCATAGAGGACCGTCCTGTCATCGTCCCCGTTTCTCAGATGTCACCATAGTTCTGTAACACTCGGTATACTGCTCACCTCCATTTCAGACTGTTGCAAGTTCCTTTTCCTCGTAATTTGGGATGTGATTAGTACAAGTGCCGCTGCCGTGACAAGAACACTGAAAACTAATATGATCATGCCGGGATGAGCCAGGACCTTTCCGTAATTATTATCTCCGCAGTACATTGATAGTTTACCAGCAGCTGTAGTGGTATTTTCAGTTTCCGCCCCCATCTCATATTCCCTAGTCTTGTTGTCGGTATTTTTCTTAGGTAAATTTGACAAAATGGATGATTCCTTCGTAGTCGTATCGGTAATCGTATCTTTATCCCCTTTCGACGTTTCGGTGATCAATTTTAAACTATATGGTTGCGACACTTTATCGTCAGGAAAATATGTGATATTATAATCGAGTTTCGCGTTGAATTTTTCCGAAAAATTTTGCACCAAATCACTCGAATACTTTCCAGGGATTTCGAACATCTTTTCCGTTGTAAAAACACGATCATTTTGCTCGATTTCTTGCAAATCTATAACGGGAATAGACCAAAATTCAGCTGGAGAGGCACAAGTTACCCTTTCGTATTCCTCTTCATCCTGTTTCCGCATCCAAACACCCAACCAATAAAGATTTGTACAATTTAGCGGATTTCCTTTTAAGTGAAATACACGTAATTGTGGCAGATAATGTAACAGATCAGATCTGATATATTCCAAATCGCTATCTGCTAGATTTAGTTCCTGTAATTCCCTAGCAGCAACCAAAGCTGCCGTATCAGCCAGAAATTGATGTGCTAATCCTGGACTTTTTGATAAATCTAGGATAATTAGATATTCAGTGGATGTCAAAGGGAAGGCCACTTCTTCGAGTGGTGGCAAGGCTGGTATCCCAGAAAGCCTTAATATTTCTAGTTTTGCTGAAATCGTCAGCATACCTGGTGGTAATAAATTAATAGGATTCCTAGACAAATCTAATGACACTAGCGAATAAAGATGATTTAACGCATTTTCTTCTATTGTTGTTATCTTATTATCGCTCAAAAGGAGTACCTCTAATTGATTTAGATTTTGAAGATCATTGGTTTGGATCGTTTTAATTCTGTTTCTTTCCAGATGCAAGATCTTCATTCTGTCCGGTAAACTTCTGGGTATATTACTTAATTTATTATCTGTTAAATATAAGACTGTTAAAGAATCCAATCTTCCTAACGCATCGTCTTCTATTTGATTTAATTCATTCGACGTGAAATCTAAAATTTGCAATAGCGGATACGAATCCAAATCACCACAAGTAACAGCTCTTATTGAATTTCCCGCCAGCCGGAGCGTCCTTATAGAGTGCGTCAGTGCCGCTGGGACCTGTTTAAGACCGGTACGTGAGGCATCAACAGTCTGCAAACGTCTACCGGTACCAACTAACAAGGTTGGTTTGCGTGAGTTTCCCAACCTCGGATTTCCCGCTAGGAGTAATCTAGCCAAACTCGGCAATTCTAGATTTCCAGGCACGACCCTAGCCAGCCTATTCCATGAGACATCCAGCTGTTGCAGACGTAACAGACTGCTAAAACACGCCTCGTTCAGAACTTCCAACCGATTGTTGCTCAAGTTTAAATATTGTAAATTCGAAACCGGAATCAAAACTTTATCATTAAGCACTGACAAATTATTATTGGATAAATCTAGACATTTTAAACTAACGAGTCCCGTGAAATATTTGTCTTTGACACTGTTCGCACCGTTCGCACTGAGATTGAGCACTTGTAAATTGGCTAATGTTCTGTACGGTGTGTATTTAAACACTTCGATTTTGTTATTCGACAAGTCCAAAGTTTCCAAGTTTTTGATATTAAATACCGGTGCTGTTAATAAGCAACTGTTCTTCAATGATAAGTAAGTTACTTGTTCGGTGTTAAACGTAATATTAGCACCGTTCAAAGAACAATTTGTAAAATCCAACGCTGTTAATGCCGGCAAAAATATATAATTCTCCTCCAAATCATTCAGAAACTCGTCTAAATTAACATCAGAATTTTGGATCGTAATTTTTTGAATGTGCTCTGAAAATTCCGTTAAATTAATGTGCGATTGACACCTGGCGTGCAACGAGAACACATCTTTTTCTCTTTCGAACGCATAACGCGGTATTTTACTGCAAGTACACTGTTCCGGACAGTCTCTGGCAATCACTGAAGACACCATCACAAGAATTATTGGAAAGAACATCGTCATCGTACATATTTTACACGGACATTACCCGGCCGATCACGGTTTGATGATTGGTCGAGAGCGTTCTCATGCTGTGACCATGATGCGGCCGTCGCCGTATGGACCTCGAAAGCGACTGAACTTTCAGGCAACTGAAAGCTGGCCGTCAATGTTTGAAGCTTCTGAAGCTGCGCGACTGTGCGCGCTTAACAGATTCGCCGTGTGTGCAGAGTTTCAGAGTCCTCTCTCTCTATGTGTGTGTGTTACGATAGTCTGTGTACTTTTTGATATGCACACGAAGAATCAATAAAGTACGGTATGTACAAAATCAAAATGCGAGATTATATACTTGTTGCTTTGTAATTATGAATTTATACAATACAATTAGTAATGGTTAGTACGTTGGTAATTTTCTTTTACTTAAAAACAAAATAAAGTAATTTCGATTTAAACATTTTCATTTTAACATTTATGAAGAGGCTGTATAAGGCAAAGTTAAATTAAAAACGTATTATTTAAAATAAAAAATTATGAAACTCAAAAATATAGAATAAAAATAATATTTATTGCATTTAAGTGGCTGATAACTCAGTGGTAAGTTACTGGTCTATCATGCTAGGGTTTCGGGTTCGAGTCCTATGCCCTGCTGTTTGCGAAAATAATTTATGGTTTGACATTCCCGTTTAAACGAATGCTGACAGACAAAGATATTAAATCAAACCACAGGAGCGGGCATAATAATAACTTATGGTCTGCCAAAGTTCCCTGTACTTGACATTACGCTGTTAAAGATTCTAGAAGCATGGACTATTATTGTTATTATTATTTCATTAACTTTTCATCTGTATTATTTACATATATGAGGTTTTACATTAGGGACCGCGCAATTCTAAATTGAGATTTCTTTCAGATGGCAGCACTGCTGATTTTTTTGACATTATTGCCTAATGGAACAACACTCTTCAACAACATTTACAAATTATGCAGATATTTTATGAAAATTCATATTCAATCGCCGATACTTCATATGCATTAACTTCAACTTCAGTCGCTACAGTAGTCCAATTGAACGTGTTCTGCAAAAACCCGGATCAACATAATCATTACATAACTTTTGTTACATATACAACTTCATTCTGTTTATATTTTGTGTAATTACAAGATTTTTGGGAATTAGTATTCGATTAAGTGCATTTTATTGTTCTTTGTTACTGTTATCGCTCTCTCGTGTCTGTCAGCCGTGTCAGTTTATAATCATTACGATTGAATCATAGATCTCTTCGATATTTTAATTTTTGTTTTTAATTAACAGTATGATTATTGTCATAATATTGATTGGAAGTTATTCCCAGTTGTTTTGTAATTATTCCCCTACCAGTGAGACAAAAAAGTATAATGAATTAAAAGCATTGTATCGGAGTGTCCGTGGCGATCTAAGTATGTTAGTTCCTCGTGGATCTATCAAACCAGTTCATGGCTAGTTTCTCGTAAAGATCTTGGCGTGCGTGCTTACATCCTTTAACCCAAGAACTCAAACAAAACAGTCATTTATCGTGTCGCATATTCAATGATTTGGTTTTAGAGGAACTTAAGCCAGAATTTCACGAGAATATCATTTTAAGCGACGAAACTCATTTCTAGGTCTTCTATTTCCAACTTTTTATAAAATTTCAGTCCAAATTACTTAATTTTTTTCCGAAGTGAAGTTAATACTATTAGCTATCATATGAATAGCATGAGTAAAGAATACATAGCGTAAAGATATATGCCAATAACCAGCACTTTGAACCAGTGCTAAAATGCGTCATGATTTTCCCAACAACCCAATACTTTACCATCGCATCCTTTTGCGCTGTATACAAATGATAGCCATTTCTTTCGAACTGGTCTTGGATTCTTTGCCATTGCCATTAACATCCTTTTTTGTAAAAATTTCTAAGACTTCTCTCCTTCTTATTTTAAACTCTTGTTTCCCATGTCTCCTTTACCAATCTATTCTTATCAATCTTCAAGATGTGCCCATGTCATATCAACTGGCATTTTTCTATTCTTTGCTCCTTGTTATTTCTAGGGTTAGTTGTAAGTATTCCATATATACCATAAACATTGACTTTTGCTTTTACGTCGGTTGTCAGAAGGTCATTACTTTAAAAAACTCTTAAAAATATTCACAATCTAGCTGGGAATATATGCTGACAATTTTATCGATGAATTAGTGACCTTCAGCTATTCTTTTATCCATCTCAGCCGTATTAGGCACAAACTGTTCATAAAAACAAAGATATACATTCGCACTTCGTTTAAAACTTTTGGAAAATGTCTTGCCATGTACTATCTATAAAATTTTTAAGTGTGAATTTGTGGAATACTTTTATTTGGACGGAAGAGTTTCCTCTCTCGGAGGTATCTTGGCAAATCATACTATATGCTTACTACTTACTGCTTATTATGCAGAAATTCGTGCCTGCAATATGCAATGCTTTTTTGGATTTCTTTCACTACAGATTCGTAAGTACTTGTAGTCTTTGTCATAATTTTATGGACCAATTTTTGTGAACGTAAATTGTCGTGTATTTACATGTTGGAAACTTGTTATATTTTCAAAAGTTTACTTAGTTTAAAACAGAATTCTACTACAAATACAGTGCACGTCATCGATATGATTAGTATACCATCAATTTAACCCTAAAATTATTTTCTTCCTTTTCTTTCCAATTATTTAATATAACTCCAGTTTGGTAGAGTGGAGAATTTTTGGAATCTATTTTTCCCTTGATAATCCTTTGTATAAAGTATCATGATCTCAGCATGTCTCATTGCTCGTCTCTTACCTTTTTGACTACCCTTATATCCGCGCTCGTGATCTTTGGTTGTCGCTATTCAACTTAACGACAAAGAAAGCCTTTTCGAAAAGCATCCTGGATTTGAACCCGAAACCCTAGTGATATAAGCCAATAATTTACTATTGAACTAACCTTATATGAAGCAAAGTTAAAGAAGTGTCGTCACTGAATAATTCCTTATCCGATTAATTCAAGAATATTTTATTCATTTACCTTCATCAACATATCTTTTAAAATACATAAATCTATTTATAAGAAAGGTATCTGTGGCTTCCGTGAAACACATCGTTCGCGAATGAACATATTTTGATACAATGTGACCAAAAAAAAAAAAATTAGTACTTTTTATAGAGAAAATTGAATAATGAGTCGTCACTCTACGTGAACTAATACATTCTGTTATTTGCCTGGACATACTTCTGATAACAGTTAATGTTTATGGTGTAGGGTATTAAAACGCCAAGAATTCGAAAACAACAAAATTTTCACAACCTAAGTTATTTTGAAAGTGTCGTTGAAATACAAAAATGCCAAAATTGGTCATCGCAGAAGAGGCATTGGACGATCTAGAAAAACTGACAAACGGCAAGATAGGAGACTAAAAGTGCTTGTCCTTAGAAATCGGAATAATACCCCAACGTCTGTGGAAAATGTTTTTTTTGCTGAGACATTGTATTCTATATATCGCCGTATTCGTTCGCTTGAGATGATTTCCTATCGTTCAAAACTAATACTGCCTCACTAGGGTATTATTCCCTTAGATTAGAATCACGTAGCGTACAGACAGATTGGAATGAAGTGTGTAACAATATATTTTTTTCAAACAGATCTAGTTTTTGTTCGTGGGTCCATAATGGTGGTAGACAAGACAGGCGATGAAGAGGAAAAAGTTAATTTTTGAATTTTTCCTAGAATGTGAGACTTACTTAATGGTTAGGTGTGGAATTAACATAGGAAGGAGGATTTTTTTAGTATTCTGTCAAGGCCATTTAAATGCGCAAAGGTATATTTACAAAATTGTGGAACGTTTTGCCATATGTCCAACGACTAAATAATATCACATTACATTAAGACAGTATCAATTTTTATGTTGCAGCTGTTAAGATAAGTACCTGCAAGAGGCCAACATCAATATTTCCAATTGGCCTAAGTGGTCACCAGACCTATCGCCCATAGAACATATGTATCTGGGATACGATAGGTCAAGTGTTGGTATGCTCTCTAACCCTCCAATGAACTTACAAAACGTATTGGTGCCTTACAAGTTGCATGGAATGAGTTTCCACAGGAGTCCGTGATAAAATCTTAATTTTTTATTACTCTCAACACAGTAAACGTTTGTACAAAATTAGATTTAAAAATATAATAATAGTGTTGAAATATTTCAAATGTTACAAAAATCAGTTGTAAAATATTTACTCCTCAGTTCATATTTATAGTGGCTTCGAATATTTGTTGTATATTTTGTTGTAAGTCTCTTTTTTTGTCTATAAATATGGGATTTATATTTTACGATTTAAATATGCATGCCCTAACGAGATTTCACATCGTTGATAACTTTCTGGTCTTAACTAATATTTTAGTATTCTTTATATGCCAACATACTTATATACATTCTTCATTATCAATACTTAGTTCGTTAAGTATTGATTGCGAAGAATGTATATTATTATACATTTTACGTGACTCCCTCAAACCTGTTTTAGCTTTTTTCAAAGTACTTTTTTGTCAAAGAGATATGAAGTCTTTAATCTCGCAGAGTGGTAGTGGTGTAAAATCAACCTGGAGGGATCCGATGACAAAAAGATCGACCGCGCAAATACGTAGGATCACGGCATGTCATTGTCATGCCCAGAAAAAAGAAAATATTTTGTCTAACTTTTTCTCTATACAGTAAGGAAGGTTTTTTTCTTCGAAGCTTACTTATCCAAGGCTTATCGTTTGAGTCATTAGTTTATTTAATCACGTCGTTATTTTTATATTCTTTTTTTTGGTGTCGACTTATCAAAAAAAAAATGAAAAAACATGGAAATTAAATGAAAATGGTGTAAAGTAGCTTGCTAGAAGCAATTATATTTTATGAGAAAATGATCTGTGAACATACTGAGATGAGTATTTATAAAATTACGATGAAGTTTCATATTTTACAAGCTTTTCAGGAAACTGAATATAAATTTAAACTACCGCGTTCACGATCTAAGAATAAAGATTTTCTCTGGAATGTAAATACGATTTTGTTTTCATAACATAGTAACTATGTTTAACTCTTTCAAACTGATTTTTTCGTCTTGTTTTTTAACACCGAGTTTTGTATATTTTCTTCTCTAGATTGTTGTTCATATTTGTTTTTAAAAGTTGTAGCTTCAAAAATTTTAACTATGGTTGGTTTTCTACTTCTTTCTTTATTGGTGTCAATAAGTAATTTTATTCGTATTCATTCCAAGTCCAACGACTCACATTACTAGCAAGATGTTTTGTTCCTAGTTCTTTTAAATTTTATGTCAGTTTTGCAAATTAGACCCATCGAATCTCCCTCCTTTAAAGAATTTCTACATCATGAGACATCCTCTATAATATTCCATCGTGTACGCCTTGCCAACCCGTTTGGAAGGCTCACATAAATTCTGTAACAAAAATCCGTTATCTAATTCCAAAAATCTCGAACTTGGATAAGTGAGTCTATAACATATTTTTCTTGATTAAGAAACCATTTTGCACTAACAAAGAGCTTGAGCAAAGATTTTCGTGCTGCAATACGACCATGTAATCTCGCGATTACTAACAGGCATTTGACCGTATCGAAAGAAGTTAGGTTTAGTTTTATTTTCCGGTAATTTATGAATCTGTTTTACTTACATTTTTCTTAATTGTAACTACAATAGATGTTTTTATATTTATTTTAGATACTAAAATGTCTTCCATTTTTAATACATATTTTGACCTAATTTCTTTTCGTTGAACCAACAAAATCGTTTTCTTTTACAATAAAGAACCACTTCTAAATTTTCTGCTTTAGAAACTTGGTAATACTAAATTTTTAACAATAAAAAATACATACCTGCATTGTTACACTTATCTGGTTTGATTAACTTGAGCGCTGATTACAATCAGAAGGTTCATTTCATAACTACAATTCTTTTATTCCGCTGATTGTGATCAGAAGGTTAATTTCATTCCTTTATTCATGAAGAATCAAATACTATTATTTTTTTAAATGCTCGTATTTTTAAATAAAGGCTTTCGTAAACCTTTACCACATTTATTATTTACATGTAATCAAACTGAAAAGTTCTCGATAACTGAAAGTAAAAATAATTCATTATTTTAGTTTTAATCGCATGGACCATACACGCACGCGCGCACACGCTCACACATACACGATTACATTATAAACAGTTACCAAGGTACGAATAATGCCTGCGTAATGGTTTGCAACTGCGCATGTACATAGCAATTCTTAATAGGAATCTGCATGTTTGCCGCTAATATACACTACTGGTCATATTTATTTATCCACCCCAATTTTATGTGTTTCCTAAAATACGGATTATCTTTCGAAAAATCTGTATTATAATTATTCAACAATATTATTAGTGGAAGTAATTCCATATGAATTTCTACGAAAATCTTAAATTGTTTATGATATATCGTAAAGGTGTCATAAATTGGAAAAATACCATAAATATTATATATGCTAATCCCTACAGTATTAACAGTTTTACCTGCATTTCCGAAAGGTATTACCAATATTGTGTTATTGTACTAACTAATTACAATATTAGGACGTGTTATTCAAAAAGGAAAATAAATTTTACGTTCATCTTTTGTTGCGAAAACAGTGAAATAGAGAGTTATTGTGAATATTTTAATGCAATGCCGAAGACGAAGGAATTATATGTTGAAGTGCGTGCTATGATAATTGCTTATCATCGTACGGGTAAAAGTAATCGCGAAATTGCAAAAGAATTACGATTAAATCGCAGAACCGTTGATTATAACGTTAAAAAATTTGAAGAAAGTGGTACATTTTCCAACAAAAGAAGATCTGGACGACGCAAAGCGACATCTGCAGATGACCGGCATCTAATACGGATAAGTAGACGCGATAGACGAAAAACAGCACCAGAAATTGCTGCTGAAATGAATAGAGTGCGTGCTAAACCAATTAGTGTGTCCACGGTACAGAGAAGGTTAAGGCAAGCGGCTTTATACGGAAGAATTGCTCTGCGAAAACCACTACTACGAAAGCAAAACAAAATAAAACGACTAAATTGGGCTGAAGAACATAAGAATTGGACAATTGATCAGTGGAATAATGTGTTGTGGACAGACGAATCGAAGTTTGAACTTTTCGGTAGTAAAAGGCGAATATTTGTAAGAAGATCCGCAGGAGAAAGAGTACTGCCAGAATGTATTGCGCCTACCGTAAAACATGGAGGAGGTTCAGTAATGATTTGGGGGTGTTTTGGTGGAAGATCTGTAGGCGATCTCGTCAAAATTGAGGGAATCCTAAGAAAAGAAGGCTACAAGGAAATTTTAGAAAATAACGCTGTTCCTTCAGAACTAAGGATTCTTGGCGAAAACTTTGTATTTCAACAGAACAACGATCCGAAACACACTTCTAAATTGTGTGGCGATTACTTGCGTCAATTAGAAGAGCAAGGGCAAATCTCTATAATGGTATGGCCAGCTCAAAGTCCTGATCTGAACCCAATAGAGCTTCTTTGGGAAGAATTGGACCGAAAGGTTCGAGAACGTGCTCTATCATCCACCACTGTACTGTGGGAACAACTTCAAGAAGCCTGGGCACAAATTACAGAAGATACACTGCTAAAATTAATTGAAAGGGTGCCGCGATTATATGCCGTAATTATCAAAAATAAAGTGGGCACATTGATGAGGGCAAAATTTAATAATAATTAATGATAAAGTTTTTATATAAGAAAAATGTAACTATTTTATGTTTATTTTACACTGTTGTATTGGTACAATAAATAAATTTTCAGTACACATTTGACAGTTTAATAATTTTTGCTAAAACTAAGGGTGGGCAAATAAATATGGCCGGTAGTGTATACATATATTTGCCTAATTCTGCTTCTTTCCAGAAATATTTTCACCCCGAGAAGACGTTCTAATATGCTCATATGCCCTTTATATACAAGTTCTGTTGGAGTAGATAAAATTTCTCCGCAAATCAGTCTTATAAGTCTATATGAATTGCGTTGTATGTAAGCATGCATCATTTATACATACGTTTACTTGAAATCAAGGATCGATTCCGATCATCGTGCGGTGCAACTTGTATCATTGTTCGTGCTGCAGCCTCAATGTATAAGGGAAACTGTCTGCCATCCCGTATTGTGTAGATATACTGCGCGATGAGGGAAAAAACGATCTTGCCGGTTTGAAGTAGTCACATGGTCCCGTTGGTACCAAATTTGAAATTATATATATATATATATATATATATATATATATATATATATATATATATATATATATATATATATATATATATATATATATATATATATATATATATATATATATATATATATATATATATATATATATATATATATATATATATATATATATATATATATATATATATATATATATATATATATATATATATATATATATATATATATATATATATATATATATATATATATATATATATATATATATATATATATATATATATATATATATATATATATATATATATATATATATATATATATATATATATATATATATATATATATATATATATATATATATATATATATATATATATATATATATATATATATATATATATATATATATATATATATATATATATATCGTATATTCACAATAATTAAATAAACATAAGACTGTACATATGTGTGATGTTAACTAAATATAAATTATGAAAAAATACATAACGTCCTTAACAAATACTAATAATGCATTTTTTAATGATGCTATGTGAATTATATTGACTGCCTTGGATCTTTCTCCATGTGGAAACTGTTACTTTGAGAATGCTTACATTTTAAAATTATAAAAGTATATAAAGTTATTAAAAGTGACATTGCAACTTAATTATAGAGCGTTTCACGGTTCAGCAACGCACGCGAATTACGAAAACTTTTTTAAAATAGCTTATTAATAGTTGCTAACTTTACAGAAACTAGCTAAAGTGACTGTGTGCATAACCTTGTAAAAAAATTCAAGACTGCGATCGTTAAGGATGCTTCAAGTCTGGTAATAGTCGCAGAACTTGTCCGCATATGAGCAGCTAGAAAGTGTCCGCTAAAATACAAAAACTTCTGTTTGCTGCGTCGTTATCAGGAATTGGGTATTCATTACACCTATTTATCGTACATCAAATTTTGAAAAAAGAAGATTGGATTTAAAATCATACAACATTCTACTAACACATGAATTGCTGCCTGGAGACTATCAGAACGCAACAACAAATACAACAGTTCCGTATTTAAACCTTTGTTTAAAATCTGACGATAAATGATGACCCATATTTTGACCTTATGTATATCAGTTTATCAACAAGTAAACATACGTGAAGTGAAGAAAGTCTTCGCATCAACCTTAAACGACTACATCTAACATATATCGAGTGGCAATTTGGTGCGATCATTAAAGTTGTGTGTAGTTGGACCTCATTCCTTTAAGAGGGCACTGGTTATGCTTTTATCATCGCTGACAAAATCGGCCACATAATTCGCAGCTCTCGAATCCTTCTAGTGGAAGAGTTGAACGTACTACAATAGAGGGAAGTGTAGTTTTTTTGTATCGCCGAAGATACGATAAACTACAGAGAATAGTTCACAAGTTCCCTAATAGGATTTCTATAAATGTTTCTTATCGTCTTTAGTAGATAATACTTTATCACAATCTGTCATTTCAATTTATATTTTTGTCTAGGGTAATGTAACGTACATAATTTTACTAAAACGTTCTATCGTATTCAAACTTTAGAATCATATGTAGTATTGCCCTAATATAAAACATTCCATTAAATCGTCTCTACCCTTTACTGTAATTGAAAGTACATTAAAAAGGCGACAATAAAAACATTAACGTTCAGGGTTAATTACTCGTAAAACATTTAAAAATACGGAAGAACGTCCGATTTATTAGGAAATACGATCTTTCTTACTGAAGCTCTCTCTAGTCGCCTTTTGCTCTCCTTTTTTCCCTGCTTCCTTTTGCTCGCGCGACGTCTTTGTCGTCGCCTCCACGACAGTTACTGCTGCACCATACTAAAGGTTCGGTAATTTAAAACAAAAGAAAATTGCAAGGGCAAGCGGAAAATAAGATTATGGCGGCGTGCGCTCTCTCCCGAGCGGTAAAAAACAATGACCGAACACGAAAAAGACGAAACGGGGTTAAAAGTGACGCGTTTTCCTCTGAATAGAGTCATTTTATAGTGCGAGTGAAAAGAGTAGTCGAGTGTAAGAAGGAACATTGTAACACCAATTTGTTGAGTGATTTTATACAGAGTACCGTACGAAGATATTGAGTGAAATAAAAAGTGAAAGCAAAAAGAAAAGGTTTCAAGTTAGAATTACAAAACATAAGCAGCGTCTATGTACAAAGTGAAATCTAACTATTTAATAACGAGTACAAAAAATTAAATAAGTTTTTTGAAATATTTCAGATATGTTTGCATATTTTGTTGGAAAAGTAATATCTAGAGATGCCAATTCACAGATGCACTCCACTGGCGTACCAGGCCAACGTGCAGCGTTCTCTCTCCCGAACTGCAGTTTACACAATTTCGTCTGCGATATTATATATTAGTATGTATATTAAGAGCGACGGGCATTTGTTTTGCAAGACTATTATATGTAATAATAATGTCACATTGTATCGAAAAAAGGACCATTGTACCACCAAGAAAATAATTTAGTAACAAGATATCCTGATTTAATTGAGAATGTGCTGCGAAAGTAATTTCAAAGTTAGTGTTAAATATATTGGAAAATTTTGAACTTTCAATAAACCACCTGTTCATGAGTAATGGTGCTTCATGCATACATTCTGTAGGTTAATCTCTTATGAAACGTTGTGCTAATTTGTTACATGTTACGTGTAAAATTCACTCCTTCAGTTTTGTGGTAAAAATTATTCAACTGTTATGACACAGAGGTAAAATGAACGTGATTTTAAGAAATTGTTCGGAAAGAAGTATCAAGCATATCAAGCAGTCAGTCAAAGTGTCGAGATGGGTTAAGACAGGTTTAAAAACTGTTCAGAGCATTCTATTTTTTCTATAGCCGAAAAAATAGAAAGTCTTTCACTGTTATTGGTGAAGTCTATTAAACTAGTGAAAGACGTTTACGCACAGCTATGCGCGATAGACAAAAAAAATTCGGTTACGTGTATACGGAAGTTTGCTTTTGCCATCTATAATGCGTACCTCAATTTTACCTCTAGTAATGTTTTCCCCCTTATCAGTACTGGCTTTTAAAATATTTTCGTACGTTGCGACTGTCAAATATGCAAACACTAGTCCATTTGCACCTTAGAAAGAAGTACACCGACTTATATAGAAAAGGCATTTTTTATTATTACTCGCTTTTGCAATGAAGATACATATATCTTCCTAACCCTATTCAAAACAATTCTCAAGTGAATAAAGTTGAGTGAATTTTCAAAAGTTTGTTATTTGGTTATTACCCTCAGCATATTACCTCAACTTTGAACTAGATTACTTCGATTTTTAGGAAAAGAAAAAAGAGCGATACGGCAAATTATCGATCAATATCGATGCTTTTAAACTTTGCAAAAGTCTACGAGCAATTTCTTCATACAACCATCTGTTACAATGTCTGATTACACCTATCTATAGATTCTCTTGGATTCATTGCTGGAAAGACAACTATTTCTAACTTAACAATAAAAATGCAGTTTACAAGTGAAGTATTGGATGATAGTGGATAGATTGGTATCATTGCAGAGTTGACCATAATATGTATGCTCTTGTATTTTTGAATCTAACATGTTCCTACCTACACTATAATACGTACGGATCGCCTGAAGTTATTGCTATTTCAGGTGTTTCTCAGGGATCCAATTTGGATTCATTACATTCTGTGATTTTTATCGAGTGTTTTCACAAATGACTGATTATATATTATCGAAAGATAGCCACACAGGACGATCCATCAATAAGATCTGTATTTCTTTCTGCAGTAGGAATTGACCAATATACTAATGTGATAAGAAGTATTTGTACAATAATTCCACTGAGTTGCGCAATGTAAACATAAGTTTATGTTCAATAAGGACCATCAAAAACTACAACACTTCCGAAAATGTTAAAAAAAAAATTGATGATATTATCTTAACGACCTAGGAATTCATCAAGAAGATAATTGGTATTGTATTACACGTAGAATGGGTTTAGTGAAGCTGTTAGTAATGTGAGTACAAAAATTAGCAAGCCAATTTTTTGCGAAAACTTGTTGCAGGTGAAGTAGCCTGGCTTCATCACTTTGTTTATAAATCTAAACGGCATACTCAAGAATGAACACAACAAAATTCCCCTCCTTCCCCCAAGCCAAGGCATTTCCATCTGCTGATAAAGCGATGCTTTGGGTTTCGAAGGATATAATTTATAATCCAAACGTCTTTCGACAAGTCTTGTCCCGGTGACTTTTACTTATTTTCGGTTGGATGAAGGACTTATTGCAGCAACGGATCTGTATTTGGAAAAATAATTACCACAGTTAGCAGTCACGTTAGAGGGAGTACGTTGGGAAGTAATCCAAAATTTAATGCTCTAATGGGCTGGACAAAAGATAACTACTGCCAAAGAAAACAATGATTACGACGATCGTTTTGCTCAATTTCAGAGCTCGTTAGGTAATTTATCTTTGCCGGCAGTTCTACGCACCTACTGGGCATCGAAACGATAATAAAATACAATGAGGGAGAAAACGTTCATCTCTGGAATAGTAGTAAGAGCATTTACATACATGAATTATTTTGACTTCATTCGAACAAGATATCTATTCGCAATGGAAAGAGCGACATGTTCGGCGGTAATTTTTTTCATTAATTATTTTCTATTTGACAATCGCACATGTAGTTATTTGCATAGATTTTTTTGTTTGAATGCAGTCAAAGAGATATAAGTGCTTTCACTACTATATGAGCGTTACCCTAACTTATGTTTCATTTCCACTTTCACTTCCCATTACTATTAATCCTCCCCATCTATATCAAAGCGATAATAGTTTAACAAATAGAATATCCAACTTTTGCCCTCTAGTTTATTTGCCGAAGGAAAATCATTTAATACCTTATCGGTTTATACTTAACAGTACATGATTTTTCTCTCTTCCTGAAATATATATATATATACATATTTGTTGAAAATAATTTTTATAATTCCAAAAAAAAATTCTTTCATTACCTACAGAAAAGGAGATTTCAACTCCAGCGAATTCCCCCATGAATTAAAAAAGATCAAAGACGTTACACCAGCTTCATTTAACGATGAGTAGCGTTTGAAATGTCATCTAGGGAACGCTATTTCAAGCAGGAACAAGCAAAAAGGACCGAATATACTGAAGAAAACAAATAAATTCAAGTGAATTATATATCTGTTGACGCGAATTATCTACATCGACACCTCCGCGGCGCTTTCTTTCTCTTTACTTCTTTTTCACTTTGCAACGGGGCCGACTTTCAAGGACGGAAGTTAGTAACAAACATCTTTTTATAAATCATTCAAATCTCCTTTTGCGTTCAGTTATTTCACGTATTATCAAATTTTATTTAGATTCCTCCCTCGTACCAGAAAATTTGTAATTCATTTATGTCCATGCTCATTTTCCTCGGAATAAATTCATAAATTTTAAATGAAGAGGCTAAATTAAATTAGCCTTTTTGTATTTTGATTTCCAATTTACTCATATATAAGAAAAAGGAAGACGTAAATTCTATAAAGATGTATTTTCTTTTTTTTTGTTCTTTCTAACTTATTTTTTTCGTTCTTTTTATGTAGATGTTCCACTGTTTTTTTTTTTATTTCTTTAGCAACTCTTAGATAAATTTTGACATTAAAATTATTTTTCAAAAAACGATTTTAATGCCAAAATTTATCTAAGAGCGTTAACATTTGTTACGTGCAATAAGTTTTGCAAAATATCAATTTGAAATTGGGCCGTATCTTCAAAGTCGACTTTCGAAAGTAGTTGTTTTGGCTCTATCTATGCAATTTGACATTGATAATGATGATCTAAACTAGAACTTTATATCTGCTTCTGGGTTTCCGGGCTGGAACCGCGTCACTTGTATATCTGCCGACGTTTCGTACCCATTTGTATGGGACATCTTCAGGGCTGAACTACTTCACTGAAACTGTTTCAGTGCAGTAGTTCGAATGTTTTGGCAGAATTCGACGCGATACTGATCGGTCTGTAGTTATTGCTGTCTGAGCGCTCCCCTTTCTTAAACACAGGTGTAATCCTACTTATTACCCATCTATCTGGGAAAATTGACCTTTGAACGCATAAATTGAAAATAATAGTAAGAGGTCTGCAGAGTTCTTTGGCGCAGTCCCTGACAAAGAAAATTAGGCAATCCATCATGTCCACAAGTAGTAGAATCAAGTTTCTTGATAGTTGCCAAAATTTCCTCAGTTGTAATGTAGCCAAATTGTTGAGTATCCTGGTTAACTCTACATGCTCAAAGTTAGCGTTAGGAGATCTTCTAGCGTACGAACTGGAAAACACGCCGGAAAAACATTCTTGGAGGGCTCATCAACAAGTGTACCATTGAAAGATGAACAGCCCGGAATCTTGCTGGCACCTCGCTTGGAATTAACAATTCGCCAAAAATTATTCGGATGTAGAGCAATGTCATTATCCACGGTAATCTGATGTTGTACATATACTGCCCCGACTTTCGCTTTAATCATAGCACGTCGTGAGAATTCATTTCGATCATTTGTAGCTTTGGTACGTGTGCTTTGTGGGATCGTATTTGTCTGATCTGGTAGCAGTGTGAACAGTTACTGGAATCTGTAGGTGATTAAATATTCGCGCTCCGCCACCTCACAAATTAGCTGATGGACACTAAAAATATCAGTGTCCGTTAGATTATGCTGACAATCACACTTAGGTTTGCTATCTACCGTAGAAAGCTTCTCTTTAAGCGTTTAAAAGTCTACCTGAAGAGCAAGGACCATTGAACTAAGTTCTTCCATTCTGTTCAACTGCGCTTTCAAGTCTGTACATTGGTAACAGTAGGAAGAAAGTCTACGATTTTTTCGCCTTCATGTACTGAAGTTCCGTTCTAGATATGCCACTACATATGCTATGCGTGACATTATGGCAAAGATCGCATCGAACTCTCCACACCAACCAAAGAATTACAAGAAAAATAATTTCACACCAAGGGGCCCATACTGGTGACTAACAAAACACAAACACAAGGCCGCGGAGCGAAAGGAAAGAAGAGGGATGAAAATAAGTGAAAATAATGGATAAGGAAAACTTTTGGAACAAATCCCATGTACTGCGGAACGACAAATAGGTATCTAACAAAAATAAAGAAGAAAAACAGGAAACCAAAAAAATCCTAGAGAATGAAGAAAGCTATTATTAGAATATCGTGATCAGGATATTAAATAAAAAACTAAACAACAAAACAAAATAGAGAGGTAATATAACACGGGTAAGCACAGAGGGAATATACACCTTAGTGAGATATAACAGAAGTTATGAAAGCGGAAAAATAACTTACAACAACTTAAATAAAGAAAGAGAACTCTCAAAAAGCACTGCACTCTATAGATGCACGCACATATATTATAATATTGGGTCTGGGAAAAAGTTCGTGGCGTTTTTCCCGATAGATGGCATTGGTTGCCGATAACTAAAGAACAACAAGTCACAGCGACACCACCGAGGGCTCGTTTTTTAGATGACCTTCCGAACGTTAGTTTGAGCGTAGAAACATTGTAATCGGTGCAGTGGTTGGAAAGTTATTCGCACTTGAAAATGGAGAAGAATAATGAGAAATTTCGCTATATTCTGCAATATTATTATGATAAGGGGAAGAACGCTGCGCAGGCTTGTGATAAAATTTGTGCTGTGTACGGTGAAGGTACTTTATCGAAATCTGTTGCGCGGAAATGGTTCGCTCGCTTTCGTTCTGGAAATTTCAATGTGAAAGATGAGTCACGCTGCGGTCGTCCAATCACTGAAAAATCTGATGAAATTCTTGAAAAAGTCCAACAAGATAAGCATATCAGCAGTGTCGATATTGGCATGGAGCTAGGCATTGACCACAAAACTGTTTTGAACCATTTACACAAAGCTGGTTACAAAAAAAAGCTTGACGTATGGGTTCCTCATGAGTTGAGCGTGAAAAACATGATTGACCGAATTAACATCTGCGATGCGCTGCTGAAACGGAATGAAATCGAGCCGTTTCTGAAACGTTTAATAACCGGAGATGAAAAATGGATTACGTACGATAATCGGAAGCGTAAAAGATCGTGGATAAAGGATGGTGAGCCGTCACAAGCGTTCGCTAAGCCAACATTGACCCCAAAAAAAGTGATGCTGTGTGTATGGTGGGACTGGAGGGGAATCGTCCACTACGAGCTACTTCCAACTGGTCAGACGATTGATTCTCAACTCTACTGTGCACAACTAGAGAGATTACGCCAGGCGATTGAAAGAAAACGGCCCGAATTGATTAATAGGAAAGGTGTTGTCTTCCATCATGACAACGCCCGACCACACACTTCTTTGATGACCCGTCAAAAATTGAGAGAGTTTGGTTGGGAAGTTTTGATGCACCCACCTTACAGTCCGGATATAGCACCCTCTGACTATCATCTGTTTCGATCTCTGCAGAACTCTCTCAATGGAATTAAGTTGGTTTCAAAAGAAGCCTGTGAAAACTACTTGATTCAGTTTTTCGACCAGAAACCACAGAAGCTTTTCACCGATGGGATCATGGATCTACCAAAAAAATGGCGAAACATTGTCGATAATAATGGAGCATATTCGGTTTAAATGAATTCGTCCACGCGCCATGCGGGGACCAGTTGAATTTTACTGAAAAAACGCCACGAACTTTTTCCCAGACCCAATATATATAATAATAAAAAAGAGTCAGATTCCTTAAATACCATTTGGTGAAATTTTATATTATTATATATATATATACTTTCGATATTACTCATATTCTGTTTTTTTTTTTTGGTATGTACGCTCGTATTTGTTCCTTTTTTACTAATGGCCTATAATTGCTTGAATCAAGGAAACATTGGTATGACGAACCTCCTATATAGATTTTGAGGATAATTGTAATGTTTTTGTCAAGGGATTCACCAGTTCATTAAAGCTATTTTAGAGGCGTAATCCACACTTTTTTGTGGTAAGGGTTACCCTCCTTGCCATAAGAGAGGCAGTAGTGTTAATTCATTCTCTTAAACAGTGAAAGGTACCGGGAGAGGTACCCACCACCTCCGAGACAATCAAAAATTGCACCGTCCCGAAAGAGATTCGAACCGTCGACTTCTTTAAAAAACAAGTTTGAAGTCAAGCGCTCTCATCGCTGCGATATTCCAACTTTACGTTTGCTCTTAATCAGTTATGTATTATTAAAAAACTAAGATCATTTGCTACGTTTCTAGCGTTTCAAATTTCTGTTCAATTTCTTACTTGTAATGCTAATAAACTTAAATAATTCAAATCAAACAACTGTCACAAGGCTCAGAAAAGGATCATTAAGTACTGAATAATTTAACAGAAACGATAAACTCATCATTATTGCTTGGCTACGTGAACCTTGTCAATTACCGTGTTCAGTGTCAAATTACAAGAAAGGAAAGTTGATTTTCCCTAACTAGGGCTCTTGATTTCGATGTTCGCACAAACACGTGCACACGGGAAGAAGATGAACTCACCAGTCCGCAAAATCCTCGGATCCTCCGTGCGCGCCGTCGACGACAAAGAAAACTACATAAATGTAAGATTGTTCCGAGTGAAACAAAACTCAACGCCCTGATTAATTTGCGAATCCCGAATTATTTTCCGCTCTGACGACGGATAGAGCTCCGGGGAGACGCAAATTAGTAAACCCCACGCCTTGTTTTGCGTCCGCCACAGATATGTACGTGTGTATATTGGGTGTGTGGAGATTATTGCGAGTTCGTCTTCAGTATAATGCAAAATTAACCTCTTGTCTTAGTGCTTTGCCACCGCATCATGGCGTTGTACTAGGTACAAAGCGCCGATAATAAATCAGTTAGAATTAACATGAAAGATGTAATGAATGTTGGTTGCAAGGAAAACACTAGGAATGCTCCATGGATGAATGTAATGAAAATAAACTGAAAATAAGTTTAAATTGACGTAGACTAGTTCTAAAAATGCAGAGAAAATAAAAAAATTTTAAACATACTTCTGCCTGAAAATTTATGGATATTTATAATTTTAGAAATGTGTTTATTGTTTTTAATTCTATTAACAAAACCATCGGTTTTTGTATAATTCTACACAGCTATTGTACTATACCATGCTTTCAGTCTACAGCTTGAATTGCAGACGTGTATGGTGTCAATAAATATATTTTAACTTTTGAAAAGCTTTTTTCTAGTTACAAAGATTACATTCAAATGAATACTTTTCATTTATAAAATTCGTTTGTTTCATTGTTTTATTTTGTGTTTATTGGAGATTTACTTTATTTTTAAGTAAGTTTTTAATATTTGCCGTTATGGTTTCTAAAGAAATAGCATAGAACCGTTTTCGTACAATGTTGAATTGCAGACACTAATAGCAATAAGTATTTTTTCATTATTAGTGAGGAAAAAAAACGTATTGTCAAATTTATTCGAAAATAGTATGTAGACAGAAATTTGAATTTAGGCTCATAAAAGAATTCAAACCATCTTCCATGGATCATTTGTTCGCCAAAGAAATATGCGAAGCATTTTTAGCAACAAATATCGCTTTATAAAAATGAAATAATACTTCTCCGTGGTTGGGTTGTAAGACACATGCCCAGTAAGCATGAGATCTTAAACTCTAGTCTCACCAGATTGCAGAAAATTGTTTCAAAAATTTCTGCATAAGTTTTTTCTATATCGCTAAAAATTTCTATTCAAATAACAAGCGTCTTTACAATTAGAATGAACGCAAATTTTGACAGTTAACATTTGAAGAATTATCAAAACAAGATTTTTATTAGAACTACCATATTTCGTCAGACAAAGTAATTACTAATCCGCTCTCGTATTAGTCCTTTGACAGATTCTAATATTAATAATTCTAGACACAAAGACCCACGAATTCTTATAATGAATTTTTGTCATTTTAACATCCAGATTTGTAATTTTTAATTATCTTGGCTAACTTAATTCCAAGCTTTTTAAATCAAAATGACGCCGCGTTCATTATGTATATTGTAATTATATATATATATATATATATATAGCTTTGTTATTTCCTAGATTATATTGAAACCACCTAACTTTTTTAATTCGTCACATCGGAAGTAAAACGACGCCTAATTGGTAATATTACACCCCTCTCTAAAAAAAGGGGGCACAAAGCGAAGCGGAATTTATTGAAACATCACCTCCCCATTATTTACTCTTGACATCTAGGATCCCTGTCCCTCATATATAAACGTCACGTGTACTACACGGATAGCACGTCATTCTTCAGTGGTTCCCCTAACACCCGGATCACATGTCTCTCTATGTAGGTAACCGGCAGCGATTCAATTAGAGATGCCTTTCATGTGACTCTCGCAAGTTCACCGGGCGACACAGACACTGCGTTATGCCACTGTAACGTACTTTCGGGATCATTACGTCATCAAAATGGTGAACTTCCCCATCCGAAGTTGAAAGTTAATTAAGAGGTAACAGAATGAGTAGACATATACGTTGAATTTATACTCGATATGAAGAACCTTTTTGGGAACAAATGTATATGAAAGTTATCCTTAAAATTATTTATCTAATAATGAATTTGATTTTGAAGAGCCCCTTCCATAATACGACGAAAATGAAAGTTATCTTCTTCGGAAACTTTAAGAAGGAGCACGATTCTATACAAAATTACATCTCGGGAATATAATTAGGGATAATATTTAAAGTTGATCATACGTTTACTAAAAGTTTCACTTCCGAATGAATTTCAGGACTTCAATTAACTCTTAAAATACACTGCTTTTTATGTCTAAAATAGAGTACGTCTGAAATCAATGACGCAAGAGGCAAGATACTGCCTTCAGTATTTATTTCTTTCTTACTTACATATTCCCTAGTACTACTATCCATGAAGGTCCTTACCTCTTTTTAGAGTTTCAGAACTATTTGTTTTTCCAAATGCAATAGTAACGTGCGTCCAACCGTTTTGAAAATATATTCTGGCGGGATCATAAAGTCTTTCCACTTTTTTTTTATTATGCATAACCACCTGTCCTCCAACTCCTAAATGTCACTGTTTTTCTAGTACATCTTTTGCATATTCTGCTTCTTCTATTCATTTATATTATTTTCTAGTATTTCGTCTAATATTGCTTGTCTTGTAAAATTATTTCCTCGAACATCCTTTTTACATTACTCATATCTTCAGTATTTTTCATTTTTGTACTGCAAATTATTTAATTTTCTTATATCCCATATCATTTATTTTGTTCTTTTATATATTTTGGTCACTAGTGTATACATGGCTACTCGGCCAATCCGCCCACTATTTCTTACACCTACCTTATCATTCACTGGTCTTGATAACCTCGCTCGGTGTATTTCGTGCTTACCACGCCATTATCTATTTCTTTGAACTAATTCTTTCTTTAATTCAATTTTTTATGCCTTATTAAAGATCACTAGACACACTTTTGCTATCAAATTGTTATGAACAATATTGTGCTAATTTATTTAATTACACGATACACATAATACACTTAGGGAAGACATTTTATACACCAATATAAACTTTTCTTTCATTCAAATATAATATTTACCAAGAAAGAAGCTATATCAAAATTATCCAAGCTTGACGTTATCATAGTTAGGGTCGCCATAGTTTAATGGATACGTAATTAAAGTATGGGTACGAAGGATCCGATTCCTCAAACATCTACGGCCTTTTTTCAGGTCCAACTTCACTCAAGCTGGTGCGAAAAAATAGCTCTCTGCGATCATAATAGTCAGCCGATGCGTAGTACTGGTTACATTATGGAAGAACTCTGATTGTAGTAACAAACATGTCCTGTTTCAAATTCATTAATTTTGAAGAGCCATTGTAGACATCTATTGCATGTTTATACAATTTGTTAGGTAAGGAGCTTTATCAGCCTCTACCGAAGTCCTTATCTCTTGCACTTCTTCCAGGCACTCACCTTGAAGCGAAAAAATGTAAGAGCAGGTTTTGTTTCTAGCCAGTTTAGGGCAAATTGGGATCTGGAAAGAGAGTCAAGGTGTAAGAGACCATAGGCGAAAAGAATCTGTTCGATGTTCGCCTAGTATGAGTCGGAATAGTAAAATCTACTTGCAATAACTAACGCAAAAGCATTTATTTTATTATTAAGTTCAAAAGAAACTTTTCACTGATAAGCTTTGATCGGCAAGTGACTCAATGGAATTTCTCAAGCATGGTGTTTTAATTTGTGCCAATCGAACGATAGGAGCTCTCATTCTTGTAATTTAAGTATTTCAAAAACCGCTTTTACACCTCTTATAGAAGCAAATGTTGGCATAGGTAATAAGGATGTAATATAATAGCAATATTCCGGTTTACTTCTCACAAAAGCAAAATAAGTTGACTTTAAAACCGAGAGATTATTAATGCAAGATTGGAAATTGAATCGAAGAGCACTACTAGACAATGTCTAAACACCAACAGCCAATTTACATGAGACGAAAAGTGAGTTGGTTTATTAATTTTCGAAAACGTAACAACAGCACATTTATTTAAGTTTGTTAGTAATAAACAAATCGTGCATAATTGTCAACTTTCATTCCAATATAACAGTCGGCCTCGGAGATTATCTCCATAAATAGCTTCAAGAGGTCTGAATATGTTCGAACATCTTGCTCAAATAACCTCAGAAGATCATGTATAAATATTATATATTAAAAAGCAAGGGATCCAGATTAGATTCTCCGCTAAACCCGAAATGGGTGTAAAATGTACCTACTGAAATCCATTGTAATATACATAACTAGAACGATGAAGATAATTTTGATGGAGCCTGTGGTTGATTAACTTAATCACTAAATGTTGATATATAACTTCTTTTCACATTAATTTTCGTATTCTGTATAGGTATTTCGACAACTTGTTGTCATCATGAGCAGATAATTAAATAGTGTCGCACCTGGAAAACTACGGCAAAATACCCTTACGAAAACAAATTCTGTAAACGATCTGTACCGCCGATAGCCAAAATGCACACAATGCGCGTTTTGGCTTTCGTAAGAGTAACGAATTTTCAATGCTGCCAAATGCCTTGGTAAAATCCGTATAAATAACCTCAATCTGACGACAATTATCTAAGGATTTGGACACGAATTGTATCTTTAATCCTCTTGCAGGAATTGACATCTAGAACATGTGATATATGTTTTATCTGTTAGTTAGGTAATTACGTATGCATTTACAAAGACTATGGAAATAACTCGACTAACTACTCTAATTAAACCGTTTTCAATATAGGAATTATTATTGAAATTAGAATTAGTAGAAGGTTGAATGAAATGCCTTCAAGTCTTTCCTTATATGTGCTTTTATCAATTACAATTTATAGTTTATGTATTTTAAATGTTTACAATAAAACAGCCCGTGATATCTAGAAACCTCCTTGTCATTAATCTTCACGAGGTCTAAGACTTTGATTGATCAATCCAGAAAATTTTCCCCAAATGCACTGTTCCACCCCTTTCACGAAATCCATCCTCGATAGATTTCGATTTTCCTTCGTACCCTCGTTTTAATTGATGGACGGATTACCGCGCCATAATTTCACGACTCGTCCTTTTCCGCCGTCACCGCCGCCGCCGCCGCGTTCACTGGTATAGCTGGCGCGCGTTCACCCAAAAGATCGTACTCTCTCACGATGATTGATTTAAAGCGCCCCAAGCGGTGCTCTATTGCTGTTACTGCCGCAGAAACGACGTTAACTAACGTCGAGGAGGGTCGTTCGAAATCGCGTACGCCCGTTTTCCCGAATCTCACTAATGCCGTTCAGCATGAAGATAATGATGTACCGAAAAGGATTATCATAGTTGGACTTTTTTATCCGATTCGCTCTTCCAACTCTCATTAAAGCCAAATAAGCTTTGTTTATGTATCTTCAAGCGGAATCCAATAATTTTGTTTTATACCATGGCTGACATTAATCTGCATACTATAATTTAACTAATTTGTTTGAAATTATCTTTTTTCTGCAAGAATCACGAACCTTGAATGGATATTGACCTATTAATTGACTCTCTGCTTCAGATATAATGTATCTACTGAATTTTAGCTTATTTACGTTTCCCTAACTTTTACAATCCACAAATTCTGCTGAAATAATTGAAGTCCCAATTGTAATCACTGTTTTTGGTTTTAGTATAAATATAAATAAGTATAAATATAAAATATTTAAATTTGCTTCAAATAATTTTATTACATTTTTTTCAATTAATCAGTTGACTTTTGCATTTAAAAATAACAGTTTTTCAAATCAAGTTTTCGTATTTACTGTTATCATATATTTCATTTTCATAAATGCATGGGTCTGGAATAAGTCAATCTTAAATAGAAAATGTAAGGACTAATACGCAGGTAAACTTCGCAAAAGAATTTATAAGATATTAAAAGCTGTGAATAAATTAAATGGAAGGCTAAACAATCTTTAAATATTTTCATGCTATCATCTATGCATGACGAATGTGTTGACAAAATATTTGGGATAACGGGCCTAACGGGTATTAGAGATGCAATACATCCATTTAGGAGAAATAAGCTAGTTTTTCAATGCAAAAGATGTTAGGCTTACGAATATATGAAAATATTGTACTAAAGAACGAAGATAAGTTAGATGCCTGGCAAAGGCCTCACTTTCAAAACCGAAAAATACCAACAAAATGAGTTATTCAAGGCTGTAATAATAATAATAACAATAATATACTTTATTGTGCAATAACCTAACTACAGAGCAAAAATACATTGTACATGGCACATACAAAACGGACAATTTACAAAAGTAATTGAAATTGTTGAAAAAATAAATAAAAATAACAAATCAAATAAAAATAATTGAATATTATAAATTGATGTTACCCACCAAAATAACATTATAGATGTTGTTTGCATTTCTGGATATATGAATCAAAGGAGCTTCACAAAGAAGCTGGGCGTACGTTACGTTAGACAAAAGGTCTGAACCGTCGATGCGACCTTTTACCAACTTATGAAAAAAAAAAAACAACCGCTACGCTAGGATCTCCATTCTTCTAGTGATTTTACATTCATCTACTCTAACAAAAGATTGTAGTTGATACCGCGCTCAGGATATAAGCCAGAAAATTTAAGAGTTATGAGTTTCAAAAAGCACTTTGAACGCGTTCAATTACATTATAAGCTACTACTGTAAACTGTTAACATAAAAATGAAGAACTGCCACATTGCTGTGATGGCAATTTACTACCTAAAAAAACTTTCCTTTAAAAAAATCAAGATCTTGATTTCAAGAGAAAACTAGGAACAAAGTATACAATAAGAGGAGGGCTTTACTGCTAAACATACTCACTACGAGTCTAGATGAACAACCACAAGAGAAAAATACAAGAGAGGAACGTTTGAAAACAATAAAAGAAAACAGATGCGAAACCATACCTACAGGAAGCTAACAAATTGGATCACTGATCAAAGCAAGATGCCTTGTTTAATTAGCTTCTTTATTACTAAAATGTAACAACAAATTTTATGCAGATATATAAAGGCTGGAACAGATTCAGATTACTCCCCAATTGGCTTAATACTCTAGCGAAAACATTATTAAGAAAGATATCAATTCACCTTTAATAAATATAAACACAGGCTGGGCGAGTTGCAAATGTGATTTTTAAGAGAAAATCAATCGCAGGTGAAAAGTTGGTTATTCATTAATAATATACAACAAGCAGCATGGGACATAAAATATATATTTTCATTAAAATGTAAGTGTTGCACCTATTATCCGATTAGCATGAACTACGATGCGTTTGAAATAAAAAGATCCCACCATGAAAATAAGATATCTAAGTTGCATCTGTAATTAATACCCGTTGCGAAAATTGATAACCATATCGATCTAAAACTTTTTGAAATTAACAACATGTATTGAACCTGCCAAATTTTTTTCCAATCACAACAGCTTTGGTACTCAGCGAACTAAAACCTTTTTTCTCCCAAACGTACCTATTCCTATACTACCAATAATTGCACGAATCGATAGACAGTATTTTCGAAAGAAGGCTTCGCGCTTTTTTCAAACAAAAAAGAAACTTAAGTTTTTTTGTGATCTAGTCGCGACTTCCATGGTTGCAAAATCAGCGGTGCGGAAATACGTCTCTATCAGACAAATAACCGAAGTAAACTAAACATTTGCACGGGATAGCTGTCTAATTGTGTTAAGACTTGTCACTGACCAATAGTGAGACCTATAAGATTTTCGCAATTGAAATAGAGCCAAGTTCCTAGAACTGCGGCAACATCCCTAGTATTATCAGTGCACTGCAACATGCAAAATAATAAAATTTGTTCTAATAAGGAATTTAAAAAGAATATTGTTATGGACTATTAAGTGGTCATTGTAAGTAAATATTCTTAAAAATATTATTTAAGATATGGAATTGAAGTATAATTGCTTCGCCGGTAGTATTTAATAACTACAGTTCGTGAAAGATAAATTTTTAAAATAGGGAATATTAACAATGAAAACAACTATTACCAAACAAAGCAATGACTACGACAATAGTTTCATTCAATCCAGAGCTCATTAGGTAGTCTTAGCTTTTTTCGGTAGTTGTGGGTGTACAAAGTAATGAAGGGTGTGCATATACTTTATATTATCGTTTCGAAAATAGGCAATATTTAGAAAACTGAGTTCAAAGAATTATATTTATTATTATTCCGGTAAAAACACAGGCTGTTTAAGAAATCAGCTGCTTTCTATCAATTATCGATCGTTTCCATTGAAGGTAAATGAACAACTTTGTATACTTTGTTTCGTTAACAAATCTCTCTCAGAACTAAACCGTAAACCATCCATATTTGGCTTTCTGTAACCTTCTGTTATAAAAGAAATATCGAAGTTATATACCTTTTTATTACTATGACGCTACGTGTTCTATGATTTCTAACACTTTATGTATACACATTTCTCTAGAAGGCAACATGAATTATATATATATATACCTTCTTTCTGAAAGATGGTATACTAAGTACAAACGAATGAAGGAATACTACAGGGTTTCTATTGTTGGTGGTTTTACTAGTGTTTCGTTTGAACTTTTAGACTTAAGAAAAATTCACTGGCAGATACGAACTCATTGTCTTGTCAATACTTTGCAACTAAACATTAAACAAGAACAATTGCTGCGATTCTCACAGTGTAGTAATCAAGAAAAGCTATTTAATTAATGGTAGATTTTTTCACTTTAGGTAGAAAAATTTTGGATTAATTTAAACTACCTTCGTAGTATTGTTTTGTTAGGCAATATGCAGTATGTTTTTATAATAAAACTATTTCAAATTTTTTTTTCTTTATTGTTGCTATTATATGTAAACCTCGGGCATATTATTTTTTATAAAAATGCTTCCATATATTACTTGAAAAATGTCCCTAAAAATAACTTCAATAAATGTATTCATTGCATTAATTCTGTCTCGTTCATATTGTATGTAGTAAATTGCCTCTACGTAACAGCCATTCTTTACGTGGTCGAAGGCGATTTGTACGACTTCTACTGAAATTAATTTTACGCAGATAAAAGGAAAAACAATCCCACGAAATATTTCCACAAATAAGTCCAGAAACATCAAGATAAACAAGAGACCTATCCGTGAACGTAAGCTACAGATAAAGCTGCAAAAAATAACTAAAGAGAGACCGACAACATAACGTCAAGCCGGCCAACTTAATTTATCGGGATAGTTTTTGATTAATTTTCATCTAGAGACTCCAGAACGATCTGGATTAAACGAATACGTCTTCAGAATCGGGCAGATAAAAGTCTATCGATTCACTACACTTCCGACATAAAGTTACTGCCGACATTATATTGATCTCCTTGAATAGTGGACGAAGCAGAAGAGAAAGTTTCAGCGTTATAGGAACTACACGTATGCCAATGAAAATTTCTCTATATATGTATGTATGGGAGACCCGGAGAAATTCAAAAGCGTCATAAATTTTGAGCCGACGGTGCGGAAAGAGTTCTGGAGGTTAGTTATCCTGACAGGGCCATAAAATCCTTACCGAATCCATATGTATCGGGTGGCCCCAGCACTGACAAGTGATTTATCATTTTAATTCGATTTTGAAAGGGTGCGGGTTAAGCGGGGAAGGAGCCATGACGAGATCGGATAAATGGTCGGTATGCCGGGAGAAAACCCAACACCTATGAATTTTCACAGCATCTAGTGACACATAACTCAGAATTACGACGGAGAAAGTTTTTGGTGGGAATTAAATTTATAATAAATCTCCCCGTGTGGAGATATAAGCAGGACAAGCGGAAATTGAAAATTATTTTACGCCGATTTTAAGCATTGATAACATCAGTGTGCCCGGGCTTGGTAAAATTTCGAAATAAATTAATGAAATGTGTAGAAACATTCGCGTTTTAAGTTTAAAGAATTAGATTTATGCCATAAAGTTTACCAAAAAATGCCTATTCAAAAAAATGTAAAACAAACATCCATAAATTGCTGAATAATTGGGAAGCCAAAAATTTATCTCTGGTAATAAAAGGGACAGGTAACAACCTGACAATAAATACCGGTAATAAGAAACTAATTATGAATAATGAAGGTAAATAGTAATAATAATAAACTAACATGATATATTACAAGTACACCTCAGAAAGTATCTTTGAAAATAATAATTATAAACTGTGTATAATGGGACAGGGTACAGACAAACAAATTACTAGTAATAGGCCAGATGTTGCATTTATTGACAAAAAACAAACGAAAATTTTCGTAATATACGTGAGGTGTCTTTTAACTTTTGCATAGTGAGACAAAGAGGGCGCCAATAATCAAATGTCAGTACTAAAAACTAACCCCCATCTTTAGTTAACCTAAATCCAAAGTTTCAGTGTGGTATGTGTAGTGTTGTAGCTACAACGAACTGTAAAAGTTGACAAGTTACTTGAAAAATCGAATTAAATCGAGAAAGAATAGTGTGTAAAAAATTTTCCGTTGAATACCGCATCTGTTGACCGAGGAACAGAAAACAGCTAGGGTGAATTGATGCCAAAAAACTCAAGATCGCTTCAGCGTCGAAAACTATGAAAACGTGTACAACATTGTCGGTGGTAATTAGCCTTGAATTTACTCATACGAGCTGGAAAATAACCTCCAGTGATCTGTTTGGGTGTTCCAAGGTTAAGAAAATATTGTCGAGACATTTGTCTCGAAAGCAGGTCGTGTAGCAACTATTCCTCTACAAGATCAAAGAACCGTTACTGCCGATTGGAATACAACCATTTGTTTGTCGCAAGTCATCGCTGAGCTTCGAAAAAGCAACCCCGAACGACGAATAATTCACCAAGACAATGCGAGTTCACTCACAATATGCACGACAATTGAAAACGTCGAACTGTTGAGTCATTCCAGACCTAAATCACAACGAGATCTATATCTTTCCGAAAATCAAGAACGGACTGCGTGGTCAAAGGTTCCAGTCGTCAGACGGAGCAGTCGATGTCTTCAAAAACGCAGTTTTGACTGTACCACCAAATGAGTGGAACAACTCCTTCCAGAGTTGGTTCGAACGCATGCAAAAGTCTTCGTGACGAATACTTCGTAAAACAACAAGTCTTTGAAAGCTATCTACTGTTTTGTTCCAGTTTTGTATGCAAAACTTAAAAGACAACCTACGTACATTGCTATGCCTAATGAAATAAACATTATTCAAAAATAACAGAAAATAGTAAAATATACACTGATTTGTAATAGAACTAAAAGAGTTTTTAAACAGTTTTTGAAAAGCAGAAACAATAGTACCGGTTGTGATGTCACTAACTGGTATTACAATAAAATAATTTCTCTATCACATACAAACTTTAGAAATAAATTCTCATACACACACAACATAAAAAAGCAGTCATAAAAACAACAATACTTAGAAAATTTCTCAATCAATAGTAAATCTCATAACCTGGCTAATATTCATCATTTGATCAACACAATCGCTGCCATTATAACCTTCAAATGGGCATATAAAACATCATAAAACTAATACAATTTCGTGATAGATAATAAAACCGTACGATATCAGTAGTGTACAGTCCGAGCTCAAACACATAGACATGGGGGATGAGTGAAAAGTTTCTTGGTGTTAGGCTGAGGTAGTGCGAGAAATCTGCAGCATAATAATAATAGTTTTATTTTGAATTTGTAATCTACACTGACTTACTATAAGAAACGACCAAAAGAAATGGAATAGAAAAGATAACTGTAGTTAGAAAAAACAACATTCGGACTAACTTTTTAAACAAATATAAAACGAACTAGGTGATTCGAACTTCTATTCTGACTCTAAAAATTCTTTTAAATTATAAAGTTCTAAATCTATTAATATTTTAATAGATCGACATATAGATAAGTAACAACAGAGTTAAATATATCAAAGAATTTAAATATGAAAGAAGGAACATTAAGAAAAACGCTTCAAAGAGCGTCTAGAGACAGCATTCAAAGTATATATGGTACTACCTCATGTGTAAGAAAATTATTAGAGAAAAAGGAAATGTCAAATGAAACTAAAATACTAGTATATAAAACCATTTTCCGACCTTTTCGTTCTTTGTTGGTGAAATATACAATTTCGAGAATAGAATGAATAGCAGAGCTGAACCAGTGGAAAAATGATACTTTTTGCATGATATAAGAAGTGCGACAAGAAGAGTGCGAATCAGAACCAACAAATAAAAGAAAATTTGAAAGTTAAAGCATCTATTGTAATAGTGGAAGAAAAACGATTTGAATGGTGGGGATATTTGAAAAGACTAGATAACAATAGATTAGCTAAACATCATGAAAGTTGATAATTTGGATACAAGGCGCAGGAGTAGACCTAGGGAGACTCGGGACGAAATTATCACAAAAGATTACAGAAGAAGAATTGGGTGTAACTAACTCAGTAAAAATATTAGTACTCGATAAGAATGGTGAAATAAGGGGAATAGGGAAATAAGACTACAGTGAAAACAAACAAATAAAAATACTTTCACAAAACATACATATAAGCGGCCGAGATTATACGTGATTATCATTAGTGACACTGACACTAATAATCAATGTTTTTTAAATATATTTGTAATTGGTGTTTTGTGATTCGTTACTAAAGTTAAAAGTTACTAAAAATTATAATAGAAGTTGAGGAAGTTGCTTTTGCTATTTTGATTTTACTACGGGCAAAGTACCATCCCCAGCCCATTGGAAACGAACAAAAACAAAAAAATAACTTTCTTAACCAGTGTTGACGTACGACTATGATAACTAGGTACTAAAACAGAAAGTAAGAATTAAAGTAGTTGAGAAAAAAATGATAACACTCAAAGTATGACAAATAGAAAATGATCAAAAACACCAAAATAAGGAATGGTTTGAAACTAAATCTACTTGTGGAAAATATCGAAGAGAAGAAATTAAATTAATAGAAATGGGCAAGGATAAGCAAGTCAAGAGTATGAGAACAGGATCAGAAGAAGGAAATAAGGGGTGGATCTCGTAGACGTGGAACAAAGAGATCTCAGAAATCTTATAAAAGAAGATGAGGAAATGGAGGAAAGCAGAACAACTGAACTTGAAAAATCACCAGAAATTGATATTATAACTTCGTCACTTGCGAATACAAGAGGAAAGACGGAATTAATTTATTTTTTTTAATATAGACTGCTTAAGTTTCGGACCATGTCGTATCCTCGTTTTTCATCCTATCATCAACATCGATGCATTTCTCACTGAGAAATAATGGAAAAAGCTGGTTGTAAAATCAGAACTCGTGTCGCGTCGTGTTCTTCTCCTTCGCTTGTTTTGAATACCGCATCTAATCCCATTCCAAAACCTGACAATAGGCAACAGGACTCATTGTGGTGTCTCAAAATTTATAGTTTTTGGCCAAAATCGATGCTTCGGATTTTTAAATTGTGCGTATCGTGCCATCGAAATGACGAAAATCAAATTTTCCAATTTTTTTAAGCTAAAAGTCATGAAATTAAACAGGAAAACGCTATGTTAATCTCAAAAATTTGACGCCATGATCAATTTTTATCCAAAGTCATCCCTTTGGATTTTCTAAATTTTGCCTATCGTGCCATTAAAATCATGAAAATCCTAACCTCCCAATTTTGTGGAGTCAAAAGTCGTAAATTCAAATAGGAAAACGCTATGTTTACTTCAAAAATTTGATACCATGACCACCTTTGACCAAAATCGTTGCTTCGAATTTTTTAAACTTTGCGTATCGCGCCAATGAAATTTTCCGAACTTGTAATGTAAAAGTAAAAAAAGTTAAATCAAATCAAATAAGAAAACACTGTCAATCTTAAAAATTTGACGGCACGATTGTTTTATGGCCCAAATCAATGGCTTCCAGATTTTCTAAATTTTTAGTATTGAAATTATGAAAATCCAAAACAAATTTAATAGAGACTGGTTGATTGTTTAATCAAAGAAGATAAATAGGATCCCTTACCACATCAATGTTCGTATTCTGTATATGTATTTCGACAACAAAGTTGTCATCATCAGCAGATAATTAATCACAGTGTTGCAACTGAATACACGAAACTCACTGTGTGTGACTTTCACCTGTTAATAGTAATATATAATAATAATAAATAATTATGTGCTGATGGTGACAACTTAGTTGTTGAAATACGTAAGTACAGAATACGAAAATTGATGTGGTAAGGGATTTATTTACCTTTTCTAATTAGATTCATTAATATCGAAAAGCTATAAAATTTAGAATGAAGATACCATCAAAGTTAATTAAGAAGGTGAATGGTCGTCTGCAAGAAGGAAAGACTTAGCTATGGTACGATATTAATAATTTTTGACCTCTTTTTAACAAGGAAAGAATTCAGCATGTAAAAATATGCAGATAATATAATATTGAGTTAGGGGGAAGTGCAGGTGCGCAGATTACTGAATACGTGCTCAGCTCACAACAGTTGATTGACATTGTTAACAAAAAATATTTCACACGTGCCACAATGTTCAGCGTACACCGACTAATTATGTGTCATAGAAGAGTTACATTAATTTTAAGAAATCAATAAAACAACAAAAATAACACTTGTAATCCACCAGAGGTAACGTCATAGTAGCTAACTGTATACATATATACTATGAGTCACCAATAATTGTGAGACAATGGGTAAATGGTTAAGCGACAGCTGTTAACTATATAATGAAAATAAATAATTGAAGTTATTACTCAGTTGGAAATTGATTACATTACAGCTGATAACTATATAATGATAATGAATAATTTGAAATTATTCTGCAATTAGAAATTAGTTACGTTACAGCTGCTAACTAGATATTGATAATGAATAATTAAATTTACTAAGTGATTGGCAACTGATTATGTTACAGCTGTCAGCTGTATAAGGAATAATTCAATTCCTATGCAATTAGAAAATTGATTTCGATACAGAAATTAAATATATAATGATAACGAATATTTAAATTTACTTTGCAATTAAAAATTGCGTTACAGCTAGTAAAAATATAATTATAATGAATAATTAAGGTGATTAGCAGCCGGTTATGTTACAGTTAATAACTATATATTGAAACACAATACAAGGGAATCTTCTTACCTGGCAGTCTCTGTGCCTTCAGCTGCGGTATCAGACGCAAAAAAAACATGAAATATGGTATGTCCCCATCGTACCTGAATTCAGCTACTCGGGGTTAGAATGTCCTACCAGCATTTATCTCTGAAGGGGAATTTTGCACCTTCTCATATCTGATGGAACGTGAATGGCAACAAAAACTAAAGACTACAGCTTACGCGGGCAACCTAAATTCAATGTCCAAGTAGAGGAGAAAAAGTAATTAGTCAAAGAAAAATATCATGAGTCGAATGCCTACCTTTGATTATATCAAGGGTTAAGTAACCAGATAACTATTCTTCGTTCAAACGGCGAAAGGACCCTCTCCAAAATGGATGTCCGGACCACGTGGCCAAATAATATTATCGACTACTTCCTTTACACTAAAACACTTGTCGATAAACTAATTGGCGTTTAATTACCCGACATCAATCCTAAGAAACCATATTCTTCAAAGGAAGCGCGTAATCTCACACCCAGAAGAGGATTTTAATTGTCACTAATGATCTTAATCGCATCAAATTTGACGCACGAAGAAGGAGCGCGTTTGTCACTTGACTCGATAGAGGATAAAAAAGATACAGTAAAATACGAATACGATATTTAAAAGACCAATTTATTACGAAAGTACTTAAATTAACCTGAGAGAAATGTATATAGTAAAATATTGGACCGCGGAAACTAATCTGGATACGAATTTTGAGAAAAAGTAATTAGTCAAAGAAAAATATTATGAGTCGAAAGCCTACTTTTGATTATATCAAGGGTTAAGTAACCAGATAACCATTCTTCGTTCAAACGGCCAAAGGACCCTCTCCAAAATGGATGTCCAGACCACGTGGTCAAATAATATTATCGACTACTTCCTTTACACAAAAACACCTGTCGATAAACTAATTGGCGTTTAATTACCCGACATCAATCCTAAGAAATCATATTCTTCAAAGGAAGCGCGTAATCTCACACCCAGAAGAGGATTTTTATTGTCACTAATGATCTTAATCGCATCAAATTTGACGCACGAAGAAGGAGCGCATTTGTCACTTGACTCGATAGAGGATAAAAAAGATTCAGTAAAATACGAATACGATATTTAAAAGACCAATTTATTACGAAAGTACTTAAATTAACCTGAGAGAAATGTATATAGTAAAACATTGGACCTCGGAAACTAATCTGGATACGAATTTTGAGAAAAAGTAAATAGTCAAAGAAAAATATCATGAGTTGAAAGCCTATTTTTGATTATATCAAGGGTTAAGTAACCAGATAACCATTCTTCGTTCAAACGGCCAAAGGACCCTCTCCAAAATGGATGTCCAGACCACATGGTCAAATAATATTGTCGACTACTTCCTTTACACAAAAACACTTGTCGATAAACTAATTGGCGTTTAATTACCCGACATCAATCCTAAGAAATCATATTCTTCAAAGGAAGTGCGTAATCTCACACCCAGAAGAAGATTTTAATTGTCACTAATGATCTTAATCGCATCAAATTTGACGCACGAAGAAGGAGTGCGTTTGTCACTTGACTCGATAGAGGATAAAAAAGATACAGTAAAATACGAATACGATACGATATTTAAAAGACCAATTTATTACGAAAATACTTAAATTAACCTGAGAGAAATGTATATGGTAAAACATTGGACCGCGGAAACTAATCCGGATACTTAAAAAAATTAAGAAAATAAGTAACAACGATACTCCCTTCATGACTGACTCGACTTCAGTCTAGGCTTCACAGAGGGTCTTAGAAGGTTTTCTTGAGAGAATAATATAATAATAGTTTTTCATAACAACATTAAAGGAAAACTCTTAGTAAAGAAAATACAACGACACAAGGCCGTAATAGAATAAATGTAATAATAGGCGAATTACGAAATTCAAAATATTGTAAATATAAAATAAATGCAAAAATTGTCTATTTAAATTATTCTCAAAAAACTGTAACAGTATTATATGCAGCAGTGTTCGCAAAATAAGGGCACCAAATGTAATGAGCATGTAACAATTTTTATTGCTATTTATTATCGTAAAGTAGACATTCAAGATGTAAAATATTGCTTATTGAATTTTTTTCAATAAGCAATGCCATTAACAGTAAAACACCGATAAACACGTGGCAGTCGCCAAAAATGGTTTCCTCGTTATGGCCTACAATAGTGTTCCATTATTGCAATAGTAGGTGGTATCAGTTTTACGTGTACATTGGGCGGATACGATCTGTTTGGCCATTAAAAGAAAAATCGACGTGCCGCGTTTATTTCCACGATGCAATTTTCAATATTTAAATTAGAATCCGATCGGCGGAAAATAGCCCGATAAACAGGAATTCAATTTAGATCATGGGCTATAACGACACCCATTATACGGATATAATAATGAGCTTGAACTCGATAGCAGAACGTGGTGATGTTCCGTGAAAGTTCTGTAATTCGAATAACAAGTGTTACTGAGGCCTAATTTCGATTACAGCTCTTCAAAATAATTGTTCAATATTAAAAAAAAATAAGTATTTCATGTACTACTTTAATTTTAATATTACATACAATGTAATTCAAAAATTAAGTTAATTGTAATTAAATTTTAGTGTTTTTCGTATCTATTTAGGAAGTCACACGTACAATGATTCAATAATAATAAGTCTAAAATTATTGCGACCCTATCACATCAGTTTAATAACTTGATATCACAAACCTCACGAATAGATACTAAAGTGTATTTAATATTTTGACAAAAAGTAACCATATCTAGAATATGGTTACTTCTACATAATTAGTTCATATTCCGAGGAGAGTATAAATTTAACGTAGACTTTCCAAAATTTTACTTCAGAATAACAAGATAGCCGAGATGTTTGTGTTGCATATCTGAGTACACGCGTTTGATTTCTCACCAATATTCGACCCAAAATCTGGGCGATGTTGTGACTAATCTAAGGCAGAATAGTGCGGAAAGAGTAACTGGGTATGTGACGTATAGTGCGAAACAATAAACGAATGAAGAACGTGATAAGTGTGTCGAAGCGATTATAAATGTGGGAAATATATACAAAATAAATAAAATAAAAGTATGGGAAGAGCGGGAGATATGTTTCAGAAAATTCAAAATAATGTTTAATGGTAAAATGGATAGATTTTATGAAGAAATGCAAGCAGTTAATTCAACTGCTTGCATTTCTTCATAAAATCTGTCCATTTTGCCATTAAAAAATTCGATCCTGAAAACCCAAGTGGCGGAGCAGGAATTAAGAGCAAACTTCCAGGAAAGACAAATGTGAATGAAAAACATGATAATAAAAGGGGTGGCGAAAATAATGAAACCGAGGAGCAAACAAAGAAGAAAGTGGCTGATATATTGAAGGAATTGGAGTTGGAAGAAAGTATGCTGAGAAGCAAGAGGTGCTGAAAGGAGTTGGAAAAATAGAGGAAATGAATGGACACCCATCATTATCAAAGGAGTAAGGAAACAACTAGAACGTTGATCAAAATACGAGAAGGACCTGCCTAAGAAGATTCAGTAAAAGAGCTAGTAATAGAAATACGAGATTAATTATGCTCGAATTATCGATAAATGAAAGAAAATGGATTAGTTTGATTGTAGCCTATGGCTCGAGAATGAATGCGCAGCAGAGAAAGATGAGTTTTATTTAAACCTATATGAAACCCTAGAAAAAGCAAAGAACCGAATGCTCCTAGTGGAGAATATAAACGCGAGAGTGGGGAACGACATAAATAGATATGCACCATACATAGGTGAAAATTACCACAAAATTAAGCAAAATTTGAACGTAAAGACATACACAAACATACAAGAGTATTAAACAGTAAAGGGAAGAGATCCATTATAGACTATGTAATCATTTTAAAAGGCTTAATGAAGAGGGTCAGGGACACGAGGGTGAAAAGGAACTACGAAATAGGAAGCGACCATTACTTGGTGGTAGGAAATACAGAAAATAGAATCTCACAGATAGAGAGAAGTTATCGCAAGGAAAAATATAGAAATACAGTTCATAAAAAGCTTGACGAATTGGAGCTAAAAGTTAAAGCAATGAGCTGTGGAGCTTCTTAAGAAAGCGCAGAAGAAGCATGTGGAAGAGCGACCGAAATAAGGAACAAAAACAAACGTCGTGGTAGTTAAACGAAATAAAGTAATGTATAAAAACCAAGAAACAAGTAGGGAAGACGCACTTCATTCACGAGCAGTAGAAACTTATGAAATCTATGAAGAAGCAAAAAAAAAACGAGTGAAAGAAAGTTATTGCTGCAATAAGAGAAGCATGGGAGTATTTTGACTAATTTACATTAGTTATAGCCAAAATTTTTCTATTAATTTAAAGCCTAAGGTAATGTGATGATTTGGTGCATTTTTTAAAATTTCGTTTGTGTTTTATTTTGTTATGAAATATTATATATAAATATAATCTATAACAATTTTTTTTATTAATTAAATAGAATTTCGAATTAATTTATAAGAAAACTATTCTGATAATACGATTTTGTGTAATTGTAAAGATCAAATTGTTTTGATCTAAACTTTTTAATTGAATTTCATTTACTGTATTTTATTAATCATTCAATCTATTGATTGATTATAGGAATAAATAATATCAAACTTTACTATATTTACTCACATACAAATCATTATTATGTTATAAGTCATAGCTCGGACTGCGCCAATGTTTTGTTTGCATGATGTAAAGACTATCTTACATGAATTCGGTAGGTATATTTTTATGTACATCGTAAATCTTTTTGTGGTACCTACTGTACTTACAAATATTTATCTGTAAATAAGTAGATTATTGACTTTGTGACAAATTACATATATACATTTAGCGGCACAGGCAAATTCCTGTAAAGAATGATATATTAACTGAGTTGCACACCATTACGCAGACGCTATTGGTACCTATTTATTATACAAATATATGTATATGTAGAGTACATATCACGGTTATTAAATCCGAGAAACTTTGAATATTTTATTTTAAATTATCGAAGAATTTGTAAGTTCGATTTTTATGTAAATATTTTAATTTTTTTAATAAATGTGCAATAGTTTTACAAGGCTATTATTTAGAAATATAAGCATTCTTTTAAAAATAATACAATATTATATTCTTTACAAATAAAAGAATTGCGTTTATGAAATTAATCTTCTACCATATCAGCGTAAAAGTTGAGAATAAGATTTTCAACTCAGCTATGCTCGTGTCCGTATTCCCTGACATTTGGAAGATTGCTAAAATATTACCAATTTTTAAAGAGAGAGACAGTTCAAATATTCGCAGTTATAAGAGTCGCTGCCATTATTTCCACTTTCGCAAAAGTGTTTGAAATGATGATTTAATTTACAAGTATGTATGTCTCATATGGCTCTAGCCACATCTTTTTATTTGTACAGCGTGGATTTACATCACAAAGGTCTGCAACGATCAATTTGGCACTCATATTTCAGAAAATAGCTCAATCTTTTGATGCCGATAGCCAAATGGACGCTATGTACACTGACCTTTCCCGTACATTTGATTTGATTAATCATCTAATTCTGTTGAGAAAATTAAGCTCCTTCGGCATCGCTAGATCCTCGTTGAGACTGTTTCGGTCTTATTAGTCTAATAGAATCAATTATGTAGACTATAATAGATGAAGGTCTCAGTTTTTCTGTTCCACTTCGGGAGTACCATAGGGGTCAAATGTTGAACCACTTTTATTTAATATTTTCATAAATGACCTTATTAAATTAATCGATTGCTTTATATTAGTCTACGTTGATGACATTTATTACAGAATTTACTCATTGTCTTGTGTTAATTTATTGCACGCAAATGTTAACAAACTATGTGACTGGATCTTATACAAAAACTTTAATCACAGATAAGTGTTTCCTAATGTCTTATTCTAGAAAGGTTTCTAGAATTGTGTCTTGCTACGCTATTAACAATTATTATATATAACGAATAATTTCTTGCAGATCTTCGATTAAAGGCTTAACATATGATGATTTTCTATTTTTGATCATGTCTTTAACTTAAAAGCTGCGGCTTCCAGCTCTCTTGAATTTATAATTTGTACATGTAGGTATTTTGACAATATTCTCTATAACAATATACTCTTTTCTTTGCTCAGGCCATTTCCAAGATCGGATATGTATCCATAGCCTGGTATCTCTTCTATTTTGTTCACACTGACCTCTTAAAGCTAAGCCAGCCTAAATTTTTGGAATATATTTCCTTTAAATACGACGGATAATATCCTGTGGGCGTCGTACTAGCTATAACGAGCTACTTGGGCGACATGGCATCTTCCCATTCTCTGAAAGGAGAAAGAACATTAGCCCTCTTTTTATGTTAAATGTTGTTATTAAGTGATTCATATACCAACAGCAGGAACCAATATTTTATTAAAGACGCCAATGATACATTTTTTTGAGATGTATTTGCCTTGATATTGGCATTTATATGTAGATACGCTTTTGTAGAGGTATTTGATATAATGTACTACTGTGGTCAAAAAATAGTAAGACTTTTTAATTTAAATTTCGCGCGAAAACCCATTTGTCGAAATATTTTTTTTCTAGGTTGGTATGACTGCCAGTGACATCTGTGCCAAATGTGACATCAAAATAATCATTAGTGTTTAGTATACGCTTGTCTTTCTGAAATACAAAAAGTGCATTCGGCGATTTTTACAATGAGTGAAATTATTCAACAAAGAAGTTCCATTAAATTTTGTGTACGGAATCAAATTTCTGGTGCCGAAACGTTCAGAATGTTGCAAAAGGCCTTCGGTGATAAGTGTTTGTCGTGAGCAAGTGTCTTTGATTGATACAAATTATTCAAAGGGTCGAGAACGCGTTGATGACGAACCACGTCCAGGACGGCCATCAACATCAACTGATGATCAACACGTCAATAGAATCAAGGAATTGGTGCTTGAGAATCGACGATTAACAGTCAGAGACCTTACTGGCATCGTTGGAATATCGGAAGGATCGGTGAAAACCATTTTGAAAGATCATTTGGGCCTAAGAAAAGTGAAAGCACGATTTGTTCCAAAATCACTCAATTTTTTCGAAAAACAGCGTCTCGTTGATGTCTGTGAAACAATGCTTTCCGACTATCAAGACAAAATAAAAGGCATCATAACTGGAGATGAGACTTGGATATACGCTTATCACGCGGAAACAGACGATCAATCGGCCGAATATCGTATCAAAGGTGAGCCGAAGCCCAAAAAAAACACGTCAAAGCAAGTCAAAAATCAAAGTTATGTTGACAGTTTTCTTCGTTTATCGAGGTGTGGTGCACTCCGAAATCCTTCCGACCGGCCAAACTGTCAACAAAGAATACTATTTGAGTGTTATGCGTCGTTTGCGCAATGCTATTCGTAAAAAGAGGCCAGAATTATGAGCCGACAACTCTTGAACTCTTGGTTTTTGTACCACGATAATGCACCGTCGCATACTGCATTAATTCTTCGTGATTTTTTCGCCAAATTTTCAACCAATATCGTGCCGCAACCACCGTATTCGCCTGATTTAGCTCCGTGTGACTTCTGGCTATTCAGCAAACTCAAACGACCGCTCCGGGGAAACCGTTTTGAGTCAATTGAAGACATTAAACGTGAATCGCTACGCGCATTGAAGGCTATTCCTGAAATTGACTTTAACAACTGTTTCGAGAATTGGAAGAAACGTTGGCACAAGTGTATTGGGGCCAGGGGGGTTACTTTGAGGAGGACAAAATAGACTTGGAAGAATAAATTAAGAATTTAAAAATTATGAACAAAGTCTTACTATTTTTTGCCCACAGTAGTATAGTTTTTAGTTATGCATTTATTATTGCAATTGTATTGAAATATAATTGTTTTTCTCCACTTTTGTACTTTATCTACCGGTTGTTTAACAGATTATTATTAGTTATTCAAAGTAGAAAAACGTAACAATATGCATTGAAAGAAATAGTCAAAATGAGGTTAAATGTAAGATCTCGCTGATCATGTATTTTTATTAAAAATTCCATTAAGGCAAGCTACCACACTGACGAAATTTTAATTACGATCACCCCTTTAGTATTGTTGGACTATTCAAAAGTAATATCTAATAAAGGGGATTTGAAAGATCAAGTAGTATAAGAAAAGGGCAAGTGGACGAATATACGTAGGTATAGATTCAAAGTCTAGGCGGATAAAGATTTTCAACCAGAAAGTTGGAAGCAAGATAAATGTCGACGGTGTAGGATTACAGGACGTTACAGGAGATAATGGGTATCCTGGACAAACCTCTGGCCGCCCGTTGGACGTCCGTAAACGACGCCCCGGATCCCGCGTAATGATTTATGCAAGAGACACTCGGTTCGGTGAGCGCCGGAACTGTGTCACGGCCAACCGGTGAACTGGACGTGCAACGAACTTGCCCTGGATAGTGAACTACCCACCACCGTCTTGTTTGCCCAGAACTAAGCTGCGAACTCCTATCGGCCGACCGGAAAGAAAATGTACAAAAATTTATCACTGCTACGTGAAACGAACTAAGGAAAAATATGTCGGATTAGGTATTTTCGCCGCAGATGCTATCTCGCAAACACATGTTTGACTTGAATTCAAAACGCAAAATGATAGCTCAGTGTACGGAAATAAAGAATAGGTGTTGCTGCAACGTCTGTAAGAGTTTCATTTAAGATTTAAAATTTGTTTCAAGTTTTACATAACTTTTAAACAACATCCTTCTTTATTTTTATATACATTTTATTTCATTAGAATTGTCCGAAGTTGGTAGTAAAACGTCCCTAAATATGCTTTTTGGAATTCTCAGTCCTTACTTAGTCCAACTAATGTCAAAATATTTTCCGTCATTTGCCTTGCTTTCGTCATTTTGGTTGTGATTATTATTTATTGTTGTGGTCTATATATTTTTTCGTTTTCTTTGAGTTTTCGTCTATCGGTTTCAGACAATTAGCGTTTACTGTTTAACAAGGTACGTTTATCGTGATAGCGCAAGTGCAATGTTAAATCCGGATGGATTTTGGACGTATTCGTTAACAGAATACCCTAATTTTCAAATACAGATTGATACGTTTGTTCAACATCGAAAGAGTTTAATTGAAAGGTTTAGGCAAATCAGTAGTGTTTTAAAACACAAGCTTCAACGGAATATTCTGTTTTAAGCGGGGATACTATAGAAGATTTAGACAACGAATGGAAGTCAGTCCTCCTAAGTCTATATGAAAGTTGTCTACTCAAGCAGGTATGCCTTATTTAGAAAAAGAAATTGCTTGCATAAATTTTTTAACTTACAGGCATCTCCTTTGGAAGTCTTTACAGAGCATCCGAATGACATATGTATCCTTATAAAGTTTCCGTTATGCAATATTTGCGTGTTCGTGATTTTAAACAACGAACAAACTACTGTCATTAATTTAATGGAACTTTAAGAGAAGATTTTGAACTTTTTCTCAGACGAAGCATGGTTTCATTTGTGGCGATATGTAAATTCACGAAACTTTCGAACATGGTCAACTAACAATCCACATGTTTTTATCGAGACTATGCTCCATCTCATTATAGTTGATATTTGGATTCCAATGTCAAGGTGACGTATTATAGGGCCAATCATTTTCCATTATATGATAAACACCCAACATTCCCGGCAACAATTTCTGCAACCATTCATCATGGATCTGCTCAATGATAAACTATCTGATATTTCCAAAAGGACGAGGCTTCAGCACATACGGCACAAGATGCTATGCATTATTTAGAAGGGTATTATGATTATAAACTAATTAGTTGAAATCGATGGCCAGCTAATTTAACAAACACGACTCCTTTAGAATTCTTTCTGTTCGGATATGTAAGAAATAAAATATTCAGTAACAGACTTAATAATTTGGACTTCTTGCAAAATAAAATTACAGCCAAAAGACAAAATATTTCTCCTAATATATTAGGAAATAAACAATATGAGAAAACGTGTATATCGTATGTTTACAAAATAATGATAATCGCTTTGAGCATCTTCTATGAAGTTTTACCTTAGTTGTATTTTCCTCATTTAGTTTATATTACATGTTCTGTATAAATTTGGTCATAATTTGATATACAAAGGGTACTATGAAAGTTTTGCAATATAGCTTTGTTTATTTAATTTTTTCAAAGTAATTTCCTCTGCACTCAATACACCTCTGCATCCTCCGAAACCAATCTTTAAACCAGTTCTGCCAAGTTTCATGAGGGAGAAAAGCACACTTGTTTCACATGCGGGAACAGTGCAAAGTTGCAGGGAGCAAGATCTGGACTACAGGGAGGGCGATCGAGAAGTTTCAATCCTGTCGTGGTCAAATATTCGGTGCAGGTTTTGACGCGGTGAGCTAAAGCATTATTGTGATGGAGGAACCAGGTGTCCATTCTTGACTTTAGCTGCAGATTCTTCATAGATCCAATGACTTTAGGCAGGCACTGTTCAGTATACTATATCACTTAGATGTGACTGTCTTCTGTGTGTCCAAAACGACGCGTTCCATAATTCCACTCGGTTTGAAAAATACAGCTATCATTTCCTTTTTTACAGATCGGGATTTTCTAACAACTACGGGTGTATCCTCATCATCAAAGACCCAAACTTTGTTTTGAGCTTTGGTCGGCACATCGTAATAGTACAGCCAAGTCTCGTCACCTAACACGATATTGTTCACATACGTAGATTGTCACTTTTTAAACTTTTTAGCATCTTCCGGCACCAAGTCACACATCGTGTCATCTGCTCTTCAGTCAGTCAATGCGGCACCCAGAGAGAACAAAGTTTCTTCACGTGAAAATAATCATGCAGAATCTAACGAATTTCTGGTGCAATTAGGCCTGAAGTACCCTCTATTTGTTGGTAGGTCACTCGCCTGTCCTCGCCAAGCATTTTCCTCAGAGTAGTAACGTTCTTCGAAGCACTGGTCTTTGTTTAAACCACGCACGAAATTGTAACGCAAAACTGCCCTTATCTCATTTCGTGACCACGATGCCATCGCAAGCACTTTACACTCTCACTGCTAATGGATAACTGAGCTCATCGACATGGCGCGGCGGCTCTATTCACGTATGAACATGTCTCAACATTCAGCAACAAGCAGCTTCCTTTGTATTGTTATAATTAACTATGTAAATTATTATTCTTATATTTCTTTATAGACGTTTAAAATCATATGTAAACATAGACGATAAATACAACATAACCATACACTAATTTCGAAATGTAGCCATATTAAATATGCTTTTGCCAACTCCGATCACTTGTCGTGAATCACTCAGTACTTTTAATGTAACTAGGTTTCCGGCAGAACTATTAAAAGAAAATATATCTGAATAGTTCATTGCATTTCAATTTCTGTCGCGCTAAGTTGCGTCTTCGTTTAAAGAGCAAAAAATCTCCCGTTGTATCTCCCGAAGTCGGGGCTGTAGCACATGATCGGATGCCGCTTCACATTCTCATCTTAGAAAATTCCAAAAGATAGATAAGGCCGGTAAAAAATTACTTAGTGCTAGCACGCAAATATATAAGAGAGGGAGGTAAATAGGAAACGTCCGCTCTCATCAATCGTTAAATCCTTTAGCGAAGGGACCTCGTCGACCAAGTTAGACGAAAACGACAAAGTTGCCTATCCGATTTCATCGGGATAAGATAAGAAAAGATACCGGAAAAAATATATGTAAAGAAAAGAAAAAAGGAAAGAGAACCGACACCCGCTGCGAAGATGGTAACGAAACGGCTGACTGAAGAAGTTGAGGCATTAGATCCATCAGGATCGGTCGACGGGATAGGAGGAAGAGATCGTTCCTTCGACCTCTCTCTGATCCGGCGTTGCTGCTCATGGAGACGATGATTAATGACTCAAGTGATAGATCACTGCCGCATGTGTCTTGTAGATTCGTCTTGTTCATTAAAAGTAGTAGGGAATATGCCAGAGCGAGCACCAATCTGTCCATGAAGGAGATTAAATGCATGTCGTATTATCATAACTCGCCTCGTTACTCCGTTTCAGTGTTGATGTTTCTGGAAGAGAAGATCCTTTTCAGATAAGTGGAGCGTCGAGATTATGATATGGAGCGAGGAATAATCGCGAATTAAGAATTTCATTAATGGAAATTTATTTTTAGAAGTACTTATTTTACATTAACACTCTCACATTAAATATTCTTACTAAAAGATAATATTTGCCAAAAATTTAAAATGAAATTCATTCTTTATATTAAAGTAAATTTATGCGAAAAAAATACGCTTTTAAAAAGTACCCTGATACAATCAAAATCTACTTACTAAAAAAAAAATTCCAGGCTATCAATAGTTCTTAAAGTAAGAACTATTAATTTCGTGGTATTTCGGGTACCAAGCCAATAGTATATTATAATTACATATAATTATGACCTTTGCGATGCCCAACTGAGAAATTGTAATTTTAATCGCTTTTTACATCGATAATAGAAAGCGCGCGGGATTCGACCCAACCACTTCATTCTCTCCAAGAATGCGTCATCACCATTACACCTCGGAGACAGTGAATTATCATTCGAGTCCTTCTAATGTGCCATAAATTGCATTATAGAAATAGTAGCAGCCATAGTTATCGGTATGGTTACTCGTATGGAAACAGTTATTACTATTTCCATGATGCAATTTGTGTCACATTAGAAGGATTCGAATTTACGGTCTCCGTGATCTACTATAGATGGCGCATTTCCGATGAGAATGAGACCGCGGATTTGAGTCCCGTGCGGAGAACAGAAACTGTTTCAAAAATTTCTGCATTACATATGAAATGTAAAAAGCCGCCAAAATCAGAATTTTTCACCGAAAATATAATTTTGCCATTATACCGTATGTTTCAGAATTACACTGCACTAGTTCAATGATGTTAATATTGTGCAAGAGAATACTCTTGCACAAAGTTTCATTTTGTATACCGTCGTTGAGTAACAGTGTTATTCAGTTCGATTCCTGATAGGCGTACCAAGTTACGATCCGTGATAGAATTGTTAACGCTGGAAAGTTGCATGTCCATCGAAATTTACAGGCGTTTGATATGGCAACGATTATACCAATGCGAAGAATGTTCGCCATTGAGTTCGACTTGCAAAACTCTGTCATAGAGGCGAAATGAAGGTGTTTGACGAAAAACAATCAAGCCGATCAACATCGGTGTTAGAAGCAAGGATTCAAGGACGAATAACTGCACTGATTTAAGAAAATCGCCGGATTATGCAAAAAAGGATTGCTAGGTAGTTAGGCATTAGACATTCATCATTATTATCAAAAAAAGCAGTAAGCAGTGGAATGTCGTCGTCCTGATTCCTCACTTGTAAGAAAATTCAAAGGAGCTCCGTCAACGCAGAAGATTATGCTCCCCATTTTGTGGAATGCAAAGAACGTCATTCATACTGAATGATCAACAATTAATTCAATAAGATACTGCAAAACTTCACGGTAACTACGGAATCGTATCCGCAGAGAACGGCCGAAAAGAACAATTTTTTGTTACACCACGTTAACGCCAGACCATATTGCACAATGAAACGATGAAGACAGTGACGATCCCCACCCTCAGATTTCTGGTGGCTGCGAAAATTGAAGGAGATATTGGAGGGTCAACATTTTTCATTAGAAATTGAAGGTTAAGCTGCTTGCTGTTTGAAATTGGATGAAAAGTATACAAGAAAGTTTTTTTTTTTGAAAGAAAAGAAGTGGATTCAGCGTTATAAAAATAATTAAGTGCATTAGTAGTACAATAAATTTATTTTGAGAATGATTTCATTATTTTGTCTTTTCTTTTTTATTTTATAGAGTTGGGAGAGGTCTTATATATGAATTCATCCTCGTATATCTCTCGAATTAATTTATTACCGAGAATTTAATAATTTATTACGGTAAAAGAGAAAAATGATACATTATATTAAATTTATATCGTGTCTTTTCGATTCAATACCCATAAATAAAAATGTAGCAGATTACTTTCGCGTACTTTCGGTAATAGAACAATTTAACAGTGAATACAACGGCATTCGCCCATTTATATTTTGACTAACATTGATTTAATATGAAGTTTGAATACCACATCATTAAACACCTGTTATATATTAAATCTATTAATATCAAAGTCTGTGTGTAAGTAACTAATCTGTTTTACTAGTTCTGTGGCTTTTCGAATTAGTTAATATTTTGAAGACACTTCAATGTTTAATTGTCATGGGAGACACCACCAATATGTACATTTTAGCAGAACAAACAGACATGCCTTTAATTTATATCGAGGTATATTCGTAAATATGGCGCTGCTGCTGTTCGAAGATGCCACGAAAAATGCCATTCGAAGAATACCAAATCGTAAAACATTTGAATCCATTGAAAGAAGTTTGAGAGAGACTTGCACACTTGTAAGATCTGTAAGAATACAATAAGGACTTTTATGAACTGTAAACGTTTAAATGGTATCCTTTCTTTAGGAGGATACCATTCCTCGATACCTTTGTTATAAGATCCAATTCAAACATTACCTTAATTATTGATTGATTTACTAAACCTATAGCCTCGGAACGATATATATACTATAGTTCCTACCATACTATGAAAACCAAAATCAATGTAATTTTGGAATTTAGAAAGAAATTCCCTCAACTCTGAAGTTTCTATCCGTCTCTGATAGAGGGTTCTCTTAAAAATCATAGTTCTACCTCAACAACAATAAAAATCACAATAATTATACTATTACCATTGCTTAGTAATGCTTCACAGCCTCGTCCAACGTTCTGTATCATTAAATGTTGTTGAACAAACTGGTGTTATTTATTTTTATGCGCACATATCCAAATTAGATTGCATAAATTCTGTAAGATGTTTTTATGACTTTAGATTGATATTTTCTGTGGGTAAGTTCTTTGGTCGTCTGAGGTTGTTAATAAGGGTTTTAGGGATCTTCAGTAATTGTGATATAAAACCGGGAAGCTTCCATCGTGTTCAATCCAGTCAATAGCTTTTGATATTTAAATTTAATTTTAATTCTATATTTAACATGCTTATTTATGTCATTTAAAGTTGTAATAAAGTAATGGTTAAATACATTAACGGACGTTCTTTTCTATCAGCAATGTTGTTTCTGTATGTAACCCCTTAGACTTAAAGACTTTTTGTAAGATTTTATAACATAATACTTACAGATACTGTAATCAATTTTAGATCCTGAAGAAGGTTAAGTAATAAACTGAAAGCTTGGTAAAATTAACATGAGCTTCTTTTCAAAACCTGTTTGAAAGCAAAGCCTCAAAACCAATTCTTTTATTTCCGATGTAAATTAATGATAATTTATTACGTCGTTATTAAGGTAGAAATCAAAGACAAAATCTTATATATATAAATTCAATTTTAGTATTAAAATTTGTTAATATTACAAATTTTTTACTTGGGTAATATAACAGAGAAAGAAATGTTTTTGTTTCTATCAGAATGCATGTATAAATCACGAATTTTGCCGATACTCATGCCCGAGACAGATCTCATGGTCTAATACCAATACATATAATAGTGTACAAAAAAATATAAAATAGAACTTGTAACTATAAAGAAATATATTTTTAATATTTTTTTTTATTTTACAGTAAAGACAATTTCATAACATTTTGGCGCAGTCCAACACTGGACTTACTCAATTTTAACTCATCATTTCTATATAATATTTTGGCGATCCAACTTGGGGCTCATTTTAAACTCTCCCAACAACTCGTTTTTCATAACATTTGATGCAAGCCCACGTGAGGCTAATAATAAACCCTAAACGCTATTTCATAACAATATATAAATATATACATAGTATATATATATATATATATATATATATATATATATAGATATATATACAGAGAAAGAGAGACAAGAGGGCGTGATTACGAATATGTTATGACTGCAAAAAATAAAAGCTATAAAAGACAGAAAGTAGTACATTGTTAAAAATACTTCATTTTCAAAATTTTATTTTGAACTTGTCGACAATATATTATAATCAAAAACTCAAATGTGTTTGGCAATCTGCAATGCATGTATGTTCCTTAAAATATTTCCAAATATTTTTAACACGCAAGCAGTTCTTTAATACTATGTAAGTAACCACTTTATTATTTTGCACGGCTTCGAACAAGAGCTTCCTCTGACAGTTGAAAAAGTATTCCCCCTCGAATATTTATTCGAAAAGAAAATGTTCCGTCCATTTCATGAGACGGGAATACGGAATATATACCATATATATTGTACTTCTATATTTAGATTAAATCGAGATAGGCGGTCTACAATTCGAAAATTGAAGCTCTCCCCTGTTCCTTTCATGTAACACCCTCGGAGATTGAACGAAGGAGGAACATGCGACACAAAAATGAGATTCAAGAATGAGTGAATATGAATTTCAAATACAAAATCATTAACCTGCATTTTCTAGATAACGTGGTTCCCAGTATTTCACTCTTTTTGACACGAAATTATCATAATACATTTTTTTTTACTCATCGTCCTTCTATTAAACATATACATATGCATTCATGTCTAGAGATGGTGTTACAGGCGCTAAGTCAATTACGCGTACTTCGAAGAAATGCAAGATATTTAGCAACGTTTTCAAAAAGCAGATACATAAAATGGATAAGATCGATTAAATATTTGCAACACTCAGGTATGTTTCAAGTTTCTTCGTGTAACCGTGTTCACTGTGAGGAATAAATATTCTTATATGCAGAGAACGATCGTTCGACATATAATTGGGAATGCTTGCATAATTAAAATAATCCATATTAATACTCATCACAGATCTGTAGATATTACCAAGAATTATATAGTAATTATACTAGATAGATAAGATCGGAAACTTGTACAAGCAGAATCTAATTACTATTCGGCGGCTTTAAAACAGAAATAGTTGTAGACTGGATATATGTATCTAAATTTATATATGTATATATATACATCAAGTAGATTCCTTAAACGTAGAAAAAATGATCCTTTTTTGATGCGACTGATAACTGGTGATGACATTGCTTTCAACAATATTGTGTAAAAAGTGTTTTGATCCCGACCTGACGATTCGCCTCAAACGCCATCGAAAGTAAGCCTTCATCATATGAAAATGTTTTTCGAGATTCCACCAACGAAAGAAGCAGTTGAATTACTGTGGTCTCATTAGGCAGTTTGAATGAATCTATCATCCTAAAACGTCTAGCGCTAGTTAATCGTAAAGGAAAGGTTCAATGTGACAATTGTAGACGACACATGAGCTTGATCGCCGATAAAAATTATTACATCTTGCACCTCATTGCGCGGGGTAACATTCCATTCGGATGAGACTGTGAATCACGGTAGCTTCAAATGTAATTAACAAACGTCCCTAGCAGTTACTTTGAACTAATGTTAATCTTACCGGAATAGGCAAGCATAAAGCAGTTAATGTTTAACAGGATATCGTCATCAATAAATAACCCAGAGTAGCTATGAACTTACAGAATAAAAGTCCATTGTAGAAGACCTATTGGATACTACTTCCTAAATAAGATGTCATTAGTACAGTTACAGATTGGGCAAATCCAAAAGAACTAAACTTACAAATATTGCTGTAGAGCTTATATATTTTCGTTAAAATTAAATATTTGTTTTATCGTATAAAAATACTATGTGAGCGAATACTTACGTATCTGACTGTATATCAGAGCGGCATAGCTTGTCATATAGTCGCCTCCATCGAAAAATTTTATATATGAACAGTTTTAAATTTATCTCGTCCTTTTTCGGGTCATAAATACCTTAGGCGTTCACATATTTCACCTGCGAACAGCGAGATACGTGAATAATTCTGTATAAAAGTCTTCTGTGCAGGCTCGCACTTCCTCTCAGGTATGTACATACACGGTCGTATCTCTCCCGTAGATAACATCTGCAACTTTAACAAAAGCTCGACCGCGTGTTAAATCTCTCCTTCGAAGTACCCGTATTGATTTTAGTACTTTAAGTGGAAAGTTTTTCGAATAAAATTTCAATCTGGAGATTAATGTTTCTTCAACGTACGAAGTACATGACCTAACATAAAGTTTTCTAAAGTAAATTTCAAATTCGTTTAAGAAAAACGTATTTATAACTAAACGAGAATTGTAGAGCGTTTAAGTGCGTAAAATTTATCATATCAGCGTAGATGTAAATGCTGTCGATATTTTCATAACGTTTAAAAAGAGTAGCTCGTAACTGTATTAAAAAATACAGAATACAAACTTACAAACGATGTATAATGGCTTTTTGCGCCCACTTAAAGTTATAAACTCCGATCAATGTTTTCACTCCAAATTCGCCCGAATTAATAGAAGAAATTGCAGATACCTTTGTAGAAGACACCTCACCAAATTATTACTGAGGCCAGGTGGTAACTGACCATTCTAAACTCGTGTCATGTTCTTTAGGGCTCGTAGGGAACTTCGAGCACACGCCCCATCATTCTGCCTATTATATTCTATATTCTTCCTCTATAGAGAAATTCTTATTCGAGAATCAAATTATATATTATCTTCATTTACCGTAACGAATTCTTAGCTCTTTCGATCCTTATGGTCTTCAAGACCGGTGTTAAAATATTTGTTTGCTTCTTCTCTAAGCATTCGCGCATAAGCAATATCATCAATGTCTAGAAAATAAGCAGTGGTACGAAATAAGAAATGTCTATAACAATGTTACTGAGTTATTATGAAGCAAGTATTAGATTCTGACCATACATTTACGCTGTTTGGAAATTCTTCGACTTATAATTTCGTGCAAGGTTACCCTTCGAATACTATTGTAAGAGAAGGAAGGTGATATTGATGTTAAATATAGTACACTATAATTAATAAAGAAACTGTAAGATGATATTTAATTTATGGGAATAGAAAAGAAACACGTGTGTAGTAGGTGTTTGTATAATAGGCCCATGGATGGGTCTATTTTATACTACCAAAATTACACCTGGTAACGTTGAGCAGCATGAAGAAACTCCGTTACGACGATACTATGCATACTAAGTAATAGTAACTGAAATTTTGAATTCAAAGAAAACATTTAAAAGAACTCGTTGAACGAACGGTGGTTATTATGGTTTATTAGAAATTGACTAATAACTAATCTTGAACAAACCTCTGCGTTCACAGTAGCTTACAGCCTCGTCGGGAAGGTTGTAGTAGAACTTAATCGGATTCTGGAACTGGATATATTAGTGTATTTTTACCATATTATGAGTCTTCCACAATAAGTATCAAAAGAATTATTAGAAAAATCCAACGATACCGAATTCTACATATACCATATACGGACAGGTATTACACTGGAACAGATTTGGTCAAAGAAGTTTTGAACATCGGCATGTCAACAATAGGCACAATAATGCCAACAAGAAGGGCTTGCCAAGAGAAGTTAAGAAGAAGAAAATGAAACTGCAAAAATATGAGACAAAAACATACAGAAAAAGGCATTATGGTACTGACCTGGAAAAACAAAAGGAATGTTCTTTTCACATTTTACAATGCGGATGTAGAAATTGTGAGTAAAAAAAACTGGGAAAATTCAGGAAATTAGGAAACTTAGAGTAATTATTGATCATACTAGTAGTATGGGAGCTATTGATTATATCGATCACCATATTTCAAGTCCTAACTTACGAGAAAATCCGTCAAGTATGTTAGTGGAGGAAAATGTTTCTTCTTTGTCTTTTCGAAATAGGAGTAGTTACTAACTAGATACTTATTATATAATAAACAAAGACAACAGAATAGTCTACAACGTATAACGTCTCTCATATACCGCAAAGGTTTACTGCAAAAATTTGTTGGAAATATCCGCAATCAGAGACGAGATGTCATCAACATGACTCCAAGAAACAACTCAATTACACAGTTAATTTAATTTTTGGAAAAAATTGACTAAGATGTTTGTAGCAATAGAAAAATTAAAAGGAAGATAAAAGAAGCCGTATATTCTTGTGATACTTGCATTCAAATTTTTGGGTTTTATCCATTAAATTATTAAGCCTATACACTGATCTATCGCAGATTGGACTTTTCTTCTAAATGTTGAAATTGGAACGTTTCTATCGTTTCTATATTTGTTCAAGTAATAGTAATAGTTACCGTTCATATTACCGTTGGTTATAGTAATTATCATAGATCTATACGACAAAGGACAGTTAATAGTCCGAAATCTTTTTGACCTTTCATTAGCAGTGGAGACACACGTCGACACATCTAGGATTCCAACTTCGATGTCATTTAATTGTTCAATATTAGCGTAACTACAGGATATCGTGAATGCTTTCGCAACTGGTTTGTAGCTTTTCGACAGACGTGCTTTAGCTTTTTGCAACATCTTTTGGCGAATAGAATCAATAGTTCGAATTTTTTTAACCGATGAAACTTTCCGTACTTACACATGGAACAAAGTTTAAGCAACCGTTGGACGTACGCAGAGTAAAAGTCAATATTTTGCACAAGTGACTTTCGCTCTCATTCACCGAGTATGGGTTTTGATTAGTGCACATTATGTTCTTCATTGTTTTATTGCATGGTAAACATCACTATTAAATATATTTAACGTACATTCCATTACAGAATACTTCATCTTTGTGCAACTTGCCCTGTAATTGATATAGATTATTATTATTATTATTAAATTAAAATTTACTCAATTGCAATTGACTTAGTTTTCATATAATTATTATAATATATTGTTACATGCTAATTTTTATTTTCGTTCATATTTTTTATACATCGCTGTATATATCAATATTGCAATTTTGGAAACAAATAGATTATAGACAATTTTCATATCTTCATTTGCTTTTGTATTTTAAAATTTCCATATTATTGAAATTAATTTTATGACTGCCCTGCCTTCATAAATTCTCTTACTCTAGGTTATTGCTTCCTCTGTTTCCGTTTCATTGGAATTATTTTTATCCTTTTGCGATTCTACTACTACCATATAGTATGTTTAATTTAATGTTGTGATAAATTATATTATACGGAATATTATTGTTGCCCTCTTTAATTAACTCAGGTTAATTACCGTTTAACTGTCCATATATACACGAGGAGTAATTCTCAGTATTTTGTAACTAATTGTCGAATGAGCTTATAATTTACTACCATCTTCCTTTTTTTTTTGTCGTGACATTGTGCGATCGTAGTTTATACATATCATGATCAAAGTTTGGGTTTGCTCTCGTGTACGTTATATTAGAATAAAACAATGTCAATCGACTTGTGATTTGAATGTGTTAGAAACAATTGGAATAAAGATGTCCATTTTGAATTCGCTTCTTAATTTCACACGAAGGAAAATTACTTTTCTTAAATGGTCCTCGATACGATCAGAGTTAGGAACTACGAATCATCGTATTATATTAGACTAATTGGGTTTTTTCCTCTTTCTCTTTTTCATTGAATTTAGGGTTCTTATGTATGGCTTTTGCCGTCTGTGTTGAACACGTTTCAGTTGACCAGTGAAAATAGTTCTAATTCGATGATAAAGCATCCACCCTACGAGAAACCGAATCTGGAATACTAGCCCAACCTCAAATTGCAGCCTTAAGGAAAGTGCGGAACATTTTTCGTGCCTGTCATACTGTCTAGAGGCAAATAAATATAATTAATAATAATAAATATTAATTAGTCTTTATATGCATTTTAAGCCAGCTTAATTACTTATTAGTCTTTATATTATTTGTTACTCATTAGCTAGTATCCTTCGTGGTGCAATTTAAAGACAGTCACTCATTTAGTTCGGTTTTTTCATTGACTAGGGAATATAGACCAGTATTTATACCATTTGTCAACCTACAGACTGAACGTTTTTTTCTAGTTTTGGGATGCTTATATTGCGGCACTTATGCAAGTTATGTTTTTTTATGAATAGTCATTGTGAACCATCTGTACATATAATTGGAGAATAGTTAAGGCTTTCCTGGTGGTTTACCTTTATAAACCACCCATTTAACTCGATACCCAATTTATATGTGTCTATGCAATAAATCATATTCGACTACTGAGATTATCAGTTTTTTCCTTGTCGGGTGAAGAGGAAATTTATTTTTTTATTATTAGTTAATAGCTTTTTTTCTTCCAACAATTAGGTAGCCTTATTTTCAAGATACTAGAGTAATGGAATGCGTTTTTTGCTTCAGTATTGGCAAACGCCTTTCAGGAAGCTAATGCTGAGGCGCCCTTTTTTTATCTAATTGTACAGGGAACCCCTTTAACTCTCCGAAACCTTTTGTGCTAGTTTTAATACCCTGGAGAGTACGGGCATTTTGTTTTTACCATCAATCACAGTTCATTGGGGAGTAACAATATGTGTCTACATAAATGTATATTTTTAATTCGATTCGAATTTTAATTGTCTGCAAGAAATGTGTACAAGATAAAATGCGACCGCAAAGAGTTAAGAATAAAATAGTTAAAAATTGCTTTGCAGTAGCAGTAGATTACTTTTATTGAGCAACTATAGGTAAATAAAAATATAAATTGCAGACTGCATCAATTTTGTTCTAAATATTTTAGTTTTCAAAAAGAGAAATTAAAATCTTATTCTTGTGAAATTCATCACTTTACCTTTACTCCTCTGATGTATATTAATGAATGTTTATTGTACAAGGTTAGTTAGTTACCGTCATTTTGGAATGGAGTGATTTGTTCCATTGTCCAAACTTTGTCCTAAATTATAGTCGAACTGAATACATTTTAATGAATTCGAAACGGTCGTCTAATTTTGAACAGATGCCTTCATTATCGAACACTGCATTTAGTAACAATTAAAAAAATCTGCTATCAGAACTACCGTATTTAATATGTACCTATCGATTCCGTCTAATGATACACCGATTTCCCATTATCTCCATTTCATGGCTTTATTATTACCGCTCAGACTGCAGTGCTGCATACTAAGTATTAAAATTGAAAGCAGTGATAATTGCAATCATTTATATCGCTTTAACGATACAAAAGGGAATAATTATTAATTGAAAAGAACTAGGTAAAAACAATAAGAAAGATTACGTTAACGAACTTCTAAAATTAAGTTTTAAAAGACTTTGTATTTTCTAATAAGAAAAATCTTCACAAGGGAACTAACTGATTTTATTTTTTCCTTTAAATAAATATATAGAACAAAGAATCGTTATTATAATAATAATATTTTTTTATTCGTCCAACAGACAACTACTTACAGGACAAACTATAACTACATTTTTGAAACAAAATCAACTACTTGCATAAAATTTATAGAAACGAAAACATACTCCCAACAAAATATTCACAAAATACTTGAAGAAAATTTCTAATACAGAAAAATTTCTGATAATATTTACTTAAGTTGTTTGTCATATGAAAATTTGGTGACGCCACTTAAATATTTATTGGATTATTGGGAAAGTAATTGTGTATTTTGCAGCTGAAGCCGCTACTTCATTTTTACAGCGCGCTGTGTGCTATGAACTTAACTCGATTAACACCTTTATTTTGTTGTCATCAACCCCATTGTGCTTTTCAGACAATGAATTGTCAAGATGAAAATCACCAGCACGAAATTTCGTGAACCGTCAACCATCATTGCTATTGATGTTTTTATTGAGCACTATCACAGCCAACTTTATGCAACTTTTCACTAACTTAACGCACATTTTTCCCTTTACGGAAATAAACTAAAATGCAACTTTAGGTAAAATTTAAAACACAACTAAATGGTTACATTTTTTTTCCAAAAGTAAGATAAATTTGTCGCTGTCATTTATCATGAAGATGTTCACAACAACCTCGATACTTAATTTCTTCGTAAAGTCAAATAACGGCGTGTATAAACATCAGCGATATTCTCCTTGAAGTTGAGGAAAACGATCTTTTTTGACGTTTTGACGTTGAGAAGTGGATTTTTCCCCCTCAAACGTCATTGAAAGTAGACGTTCATTAGAGGAAGGTTATGCAATAAGTAGAGTGTACCATTCGATTCAGTTGAGGTTACAAATCAGCAGTTTTTCGCCAATAAAAATGAGTCCATCAAAGGACCCATTTTACACGAGAATTATCGAAACTAGACAATATAGTCTGTTCTGTCTTCATATTTTCAATGCTCCTTGGAGTTTTGAAAAATGTGTGTATACCATTCGACTTTGAGACTGTGACTCAACACCTTCTAAAGCTTTTTCTCATTAAAAATAAGTCATTTTATGTAGAAGAAAGGCAATACCAGATTATCGAAGAAATCGGACAATATAACGGGTGGGCCATATAAAAGTTTAAATTTAAAAATGCAATAAAACAAAAACGGTTTGAAATTTTGGCAAATTTCTTTTTTTGTTGTGAAGTACAATTGTTTCGGTTAGAGGTGAAATATTATTTCATTCATATGGCTGCCGCGACTGGCTTTACAGTACCCTATTCGATCGGACCCATTTTCGAGTGTATGGGGTTGTATCTCGGCAATGGCATCACGAATGTTGGTCTTCAAATGCTCAATTGTCTCTGGTTTGTCGGCATAACACTTGCCTTTAACGGCACCCCACAGAAAATAGTCCAACGGTGTCAAATCGCAGCTTCTTGACGGTCAATTGACATCACCATTTCGGCTAATTAAACGGCCATCAAACATTTGACGCAATGAATCGATTGTGGCATGAGATGTGTGGCAAGTTGCACCATCCTGTCGAAACCAAACATCGAAACCAAAACTCGGTTATCATGGTGCGATAGGTGTCTCCATTGACCGTAATGGTTGCGCCGTCCTCATTTTCAAAGAAATATGGGCCAGCTGTTATAATAGCTTGATCTTTTTATGTTAATAATTGATAAGAAAAACAGAAAAAAATAGGTCATTTTTCTGAGAACACAACACTTTTAACTCAACTTCTTAAATTTTAGACATCGAACAAAAAAAAAGAAATCGAAGGGAAACGTACACTGAAATAATGCAGAACATTATGTCTACTAGACATAAAAACAAGTAATAAATAAGGTTGATGTTATAATTGAAAATCTGAAGATTATATGCAAGGCTATTTTTAGTAAATAAAACTAAATATTTTTGGTGCATATATGTATATCTAACTTTAAATTTATTTCCGGTTTAATTTTATTTAATCAATTGAAAAAAAATACCAGAAAAGCAAAAACTGTCAGTACTTTATCTTCGTATAAAAAGTATTTAACCAAAAATTATTGTTTAAAGCAACCACTCGTTCCTTCTCTGTCTCTCTCCATTGTTTCGCAAAACTTTCGTAACTCACCCGATCCAGCATGCTATGAAACATACATCAAATACCGCCACATCAAGCTTTGATAGACTGCGGTTCGGTCAGCTGCCCCCGTAATAGACACTTTCCTGAACCCATAATATCGTTTACCCTTTTCCTTCTGCGTATATAGGTCTACATTGTACGAGTATGAGTGTATATCCCTTTTAAGGACACACATCCAGTCTGTGTACCGATTGTAGACATATGCATGTGTGTGCTTCGTGAGAGGTGTCGCATATAAACCGCACGAGACTCTCGTAATTGCGCCATCTGCATACCGAAACACGCACCAATACATAAGCACGATTACACAAACTTATTAACGGGAATAATATTGCTACTACTCTTATTGCTATTGCATGATCGTTATTGAAAATGCTCTTTTAGTCCTTTGATTACACACATCTTTGTTTCGTTAGCTACATATGTACATATATACAAATATATAAACTGGTTCAAAATATCATACAAAGTATGTAAGAACGCTCTTGCAAATTAACCACACCTCACTCGCCAGGCTTCTCTTTTACATCATTATTACGTCTCGATCTGGACTAATTGTGTTACGAAAACAAAATTTCTTTTTCAAAAAGTCCAATGAGGTTATGTATACTAATGAAACAGGCGAATATGCCTGTTTCAAACTGAACGAGAGCCAAGAGAAGAAAATGAGAGATTACAATGAAACGTCATCAGAACAATCCTTCTCCATAGCGACCGTTTTCACATCATCATCATTATCATAGGGTTGACCGCCTAGATGCTTTGTTTAGTGAAAGAACAATGAGGTATCACTAGGCACTAGGTCATGGCTATATGGAGTAAATTAAGTTGCTTCTAAATGAAATCTTGCGTTCAACGTCCTACGTGAGGACGAGCATTATGACGAAGCAATACAACCTTGTTTTGGATTGCACGACACAGTTTAGTTAAATTGTCACAATATGCTTCGGAATTTATTGTGTCATCCGGAGGTAAAAACACACGCAATACTCCCCTGCGTATGCAAAAACACAATACACATGTTTTTTGTGTGCCGAAACAGTTTACTTGAACTTCACTTCCTTGGTTGATGTTGAATGCCCTATTCCATGGTTTGTTTTGATTCCGACTTTATATAAGTTACTTGTCACCGACGACAATTGGGCTGAGTTGTGCCCTGAGAAGGACTGTTCTCTCGACGATTCAGCGGGATCGCTTATTTATCACAATGATTGTCTTAAAATAAATAATATTGTTCTTATAATTGGTTTCACAAACGTTGTAAGTATCGATATTTTTATCACTGTTTGTTTTTGACGTACATCAATTGTTATTTCTTTTAGCTAATTAGTGCATGTTCACTGAGCAACTAATTACATCGGAACTTTTAATTTTTAATTGCCCGTCCTATTTATATGTTCTCAAAGGATTTTTGCATGACCCAGTAGAAGCTTAGCATCAAAATAAAAGAGATATTTTCTTCTTATTCTTATAAATAATTAATAAATTAAATTAATATAAATTTTTGAAATATATTTATATTTTAATCCACTATTACTTCTTCATGTGTATAATATTCAAAATCTTAATTAACTAAGTTTTGAAATGTAAACGTCAACATAACCTTACCTTTTTATCAATTTAATTTTTCATTTAAAATGCATGCCAATAATATCCTTTTAAAATATTTACCATACATATTCCTCTAAATTTCCAACGTTATACATACAACCATGCTCAAATGTATTAGACACCTTACGAATTTATGTACATACATACATATATAGTTTGTATAGTTTAGTCAAAAGAGAGGTGAGGAAAATAAAACTGTTGTGAAAATTATGCACAAAGTGTTATTTAGTAATATAGTACAATTTATCAATATTTTGTCGCTCCGCCATTGGCCTTAATGACAGCTCGCACTCGTCGTGGCATACTTGCTACTAAATTGTAACACTCTGCCGGTGGTATTGCAGCCCATTTTTCGCGAATTTTTGTTGATAATTCTGCTTTTGACAGGCATTTATGTTCCGTGATCTCAGTTTTTAAGATACGCCACAAATTTTCAATGGGTGACAAATCGGGACTTTGTGGCGGCCAATTCAATACCTCCACTGTGTTTTCCTCGAACCAACGCATTACAGCTCCCGATTTGTGGCAAGGCGCATTATCTTGCTGAAAAATGTATTGTGGAATATTCTGGTCGAATAGTTTTAGCACAGACGGTTCTAATACTTCCTCCAACATGGCTAAATAGCGTTGGCTATTCATCCGTCCATCACACAGGTACACTTCTCCAACACCGTATGCAGACATACAACCCCAAACCATGATACTACCACCTCCAAATTTTACTGTGGGAATGATACATTGTGGTTCATAAGCTTCCCCTTGCCTACGCCGAACGTATAGGGTCCCAGGTAGTCCCCAAAGTTGCCAGGCAATAGAAGAAAGTTAGCACTTAGACAGGATTAATTTTGTTTAATGTTACATGTAGACTGAATTGCATACAACGATAAGAATATTAGTCATGAAGATGTACTTACATACCTAGATATTCGATTCATCAGACCAAAGAATCTTCGACCACTTCTCGATTGTCCAATTTTCATGTTGTTTGGCCCATAAATACCGCTTCTTTTTATGAGCGTCAGTTAAAAGCGGTTTACGTCGCGCTTTACACCCTCGTAAACAAGCACGCTTCTCACTGTTTGCGCAGAAACTGTTACGCGATAACGCTGTTTCAGCTCATTGGCGATCTGTTTCGACGATTTCTTCCTATCACTGAGAGCCAGTCTTTGTAAAATTCTGTCTTCTCTAATCGAGGTACAGGGTTTTCTGCCACTTTTTGGTCTGTTAACAAACGACCCACTCTCCTGATAGCGACTAATAGTTGTACGGACTGCACATCGCGAACATTTTTTTTTGCAATTGCAGCTATTGATAACTTCTGGGAATGCAGTAGCACTATTTGGGCGCGTTCCCCTACCGACAACTCGCGTGTTTTAGGCATTTTTCATTAACAAATAACTGACATAACGTGAAAAAATAGGATAATCTAATTGATCTCTACCACAAACTCACAAACGCACGTTGCTCACACACTGCTAGAATGACACTAAATTTCTAAAATCCACAATTTCCCATTTCCACCTATTCTTTTCAATAGGGGATTAACTAGGGTATTCAAAAACGCATTTCTGTAAATACCTTGGATAATATCGAGAATAAGGGTTTTTACCTGGGGTGTCTAATACATCTGAGCATGGTTGTATATATCGTTATCTCTTACCCTCTTGTCTTTTTAATTATCTAAAATCGATTGTGCATATAAATCTACACATTATAAATTTCTATATTTTATTCTATTCCCATGTAAACGAATTCATATCAGACATTAAACCGTCTTCACTAATACAATAAACAGTTTTTATTATTTTTACTGTCATAATTCTGAAAGATATATTTAATAACTAAAGTTTTTGACGTTTCCACTCCGATTCCTGTCTGGATCCACTATTAATTTACTTTGTATTAATTGATATTTCTTCTCTTTTAGGCCCATTGTCTAATATGAATGGCAAGAATTATCACCTATTTTTTTCTGATTTTCTGCCTCGAAGTGACAATCAATTCCAAGGGATATTGTGACATCTAAACTGTGTCGTGCAATTCAAAAGAAGAGGCTTAGCACACTCGGTAAGGAGGAAGTTTTGTTTCTTGACAATGCTCGTTCTCACGTGGCTTGTCGAAGCCAAGATCTCATCTGGAAACAACTTGATCTTCCCCATATAGCTCTGATCTAGTGCCCAGTGACACCTCCTTGTTCTTTCACTTAAAATCATCTAAGCGATCAACTCCACGATAATTGTGCTGATGTAAAAACGATAGTTCTGCAGAATTGTTCTGACGACATTTCATTGAAATATCACTAATTTTCTTCTCTTGGCTCTTGTTCAGGCGTATTCTTCTGTTTCATCGGAATACTTTTTTAACCAATCCCTGTATCTTTTAATAATGGACAGTGCTCGTTTTTCAAAGTACTTTTTTACTTTTTTAAAATTTTATATTTCGACTTTCCATTATAGTATTGTATATTTGTTTTTTAAAATAAGTTTCGACTTTGTAATTTTTAAGTACGACGCAAAACATACATACATATATAATTTTCAAGAAAATGGAAAAATTTATTTATTCAAAGTATTAGCCATTAGATTCTACACATCTTGTCCATCTTTCAGGCAATTAATGGATGCCATCCCAAAAAACCGTTTGTCCTTTGAGCAAAACCATTCATCGAGACATTTTCTAACTTCTTCGAAATTGGTGAGTGGATGGGGCAAGATCTGGAGTGTACGACGGGTGCGATATTATGTCCCATTAAAGTGCTTTCAACGCTTCCTTGACCGGTTTTGTTGTATGAGACGGCGCCTTATCGTGCTGTAAAATCACTTTACCGTATCTTCGAGCCCATACCGGACGTTTTTCTATCAATGCATGGTTCAAATTGATAATTTGTTGTCGATAGCGATTAGTATTAACTGTTTCACCAGGTTTCAACAATTCGTAATATACCACACCACTCTGGTCCAACCAAAGAGAGCATTGTCTTGCGACCAAAACGATTTGGCTTTAGAGTCGAGGTTCTGGCTTCGATTGTTTGCGCTTAGGGTTTCCGAAATTCCATTTTTCATCACCCGTCACTATTCACGATGCAAGAATGACTTCCGATTATACCTCTGAAGCAGCAATTCACAGACGATTTTTCAATTTACCATTTGCCTGTCATTCAATTGATGTGGTACCCATTTTCTCTTCTTTTGGATTTTTCCCATTGCTCGTATTCGGCCGTTAATTGTTTCATGGACCACATTTAACGCTTCTGACAATTATTTTTGAATTTCGGTGGGGTCTTCATCCAAAAACTCCTCCAGTCTCACATGTTCAAATTTATTCCGCTTGCCAGAACGTTCTTTGTCTTGCACATCGAAATCACCACTTTTGAATTGAAACCTCGCCTCACATGTTTTCATTTTTGGAGCATGTTCACCGTAAGTTTCTGCCAGTAAACAATGACTCAGCGGCTTTTTTCTTTTGATTAAATAAGAAACTCGACATTTTCAAAGAGGTATAAATCTATTACAGTGTTATTTTTGTAAAATATAACATGTAAGGCTTTAAAGCTTGATGTCATTAGAATAAAATAAGATATGTGTGAAACTATAACATAGCATACTTAAGCCTAGCGGCAACTGTTAGAAAAACCGGTAATGACTTTCCGGTAGACCCGGTAGTTATAATATGTTAATCTATTAAATAGTTTTTTCTTGCATACCTGATATTAATCGTTTATGTATATATATATATATATATATATATATATATATATATATATATATATATACGTGGGCAAGGTGAAAAGTTCTCGGCCTTTCAATGAAAGACTGCGATTTAAATTTAAAAAATGTTCAACATACTTAGTCCAGCGTTTTTCTAACATCCATATTCCTTCCCGGAAGTGAGAGTCTGGAAGGCTGTCAAAATATTCTTCTACGGTCCTTTCAACTTCTTTGTTGGATGTGAATCGCTTTCCAGAAACAAATTTTTTCAAATTTGGGAATAGATGGAAGTCTGAGGGTGCCAAATCAGGAGAATAGAGAGGATGGCCGAGCAAATCGTACCACAAATCCCGCATTTTTCCCATCACCAACGCACCCTTGTGTGCGGATGCGTTGTCCTGATTAAAAATGTTTTTTTTCTTCTACAAACCAGACCTCTTCTCGCGAATTTTGGCATTCTGGTCAAGAAGGTTAGAGTAATATGCGCCTGTAATTGTTCTGCCTTTTTCAAGGTAATCAATTAACAAGATTCCTTCTGCATCCCAAAACACGCTGGCCATGACTTTTCTGGCAGATTCGATCGACTTCGCTTTCTTTGGCGCTGAACCACCGGCTTCCACCCACTGCTTCGACTGCTGTTTCGTTTATGGCGTGTAGTGATGGACCCATGTCTCATCCATGGTGACAAATCGCCGCACAAAATCGGTCGGATTCTTGTTAAATCGGTCCAAAGAATGCTCCGAAAATGTTTTGCGCATTTGTTTTTGATCGACAGATTCGCAGGTGCGCAGAGCTTTCTCATCTCTAATTCTTTGTGCAAAATGTTTCGCACCCTTTCTTCCGATACCCCCACAGCGTCAGCTATCTCACTCACTTTCACACGCCTATCGTCCAACACAATACTTTTTCGATGATTTCTGGTGTGGTTGCGATTTTTAGCCGTCCTTCACGTGGGTCGTCTTCGAGGGCCGTACGACCACGTTTAAATTCAGCTGCCAACTTTTTAACGGTTGACATCGAAGGAGCAGAGTCCACGTACACTTTTGTCAACTTCGGATGAATTTCCGTAGGGGTTAAACCATCCAAAACAAAGAATTTTATAACAGCACGATATTCAAGTTTATCCATTTAAAAAAATTACACGCACGACGTCTACTACAAAAATTCTTGCAAACAAACTACTTGAGAGAACACGTTGAAAGTTTTCATATGAACTAAAGATACATGCAGCCACGCAGGAAACTTAAATTTCTGTTAATTGTAACGCCATCTCTGTGTCAGGCCGAGAACTTTTGACCTTGCCCACGTATATATGATTGCTTTACAGGCTTTGCAAACTTTGGATCATTATTTTTTTCCACACCGTTCTCTGTTTTAAAGGACTGGACTAATAAATCAAGTAAACAGCTCTTGGTTTTGCTCCTATTACACATTTGCAAACTTCTTATTTGCAAGGTCGCCTAGTTTATGCCTAAATTCCCATCATATAATTTGTTTGATATCTTTCAGAAGTTCACTAAGCCTCCCATTTAGGTCCTCTTGTATTAAAGTTTGTAATTTCATGTTTGGAAAATACGAACTTACATTCACAATTCAGATATTCCACAGTATTAATGTAATTGATACAGCACCAAGCTCTAGAGAAATGTATGTATTAGAAATGAGATGTTACAGTAATAACAAAATTCAATTAAACATTAACAAATGTGCCGTATTGTCTCTCCAAATGTCTGTCCATTTTACTATGAATACATGATAAACATTATTTCCAGAGCTAGAATTAAAATATGTTGCAATTTCTTTCGATTTTTATCTAAGCTTTTCCGAGTATCTAATAGATACAATCACTTCGATGCCTAGAAGTTTAGTATCCCGTACTTTCTTCTTGGTTTTCGGACTAGAACAGCGTCTTCGACATCGCCTTTTTTTGCCATATTTTGTTCAGTCTTGCGCGGTATATCCTTAGAGTTGCCGTCACTTTTGATATTGCTGCGCTGAAACTTGTAATACTTTCAAGTACTTAAAAGTGTGTTATTATCTTTGGTCCGATTTAAATAGAATATGATTCACTTTGTCATTATTAACAATTACTTCTGAAATTTAATCATAGAATATGGGAATTATTTTCCCTTTGGAATCGATTACGACAATCGGCTTATCAAACATGATTTTAAAATTCTTTACATAGAAAACAAGTCGGTAGCGAATTTATACTAAAGATAAATTAATAATCTCATTTATTCTGATTACTTCCTCAAGTTGTATTGTAGTACCTAAGCGGAATATCTAATCTTTTCTACAAAGTCCAACTGGTACATATGTATATACAATTATTGGTGTTGCGACCCATTTCAGGTGCATTTTCAATTTTTGCAAAACTGCATACTATTAAGAGGTCATTTTTAATGTTTAATTATGTTTTTATGTTATGTACAATGACTACCACGACCTATTAAGAGGTCATTTTTAATGTTTAATTATGTTTTTATGTTATGTAACATACAATGACTACCACGATCTAAGTCACAATTTTTACTCTACATTTTAGGTCGAGCCGTAACGATATCAAACTAGAAAAAAATGCTCTTGTATGTTTCATTTAAAATAGCGTTGTGGGGGCAATTCAAATAGCGCACGATTTTGTTTGCATTTTCAATCGAATAACAAAAAGCTTTAAACAACTGCATTCCCTCTCTCACCGTTTGGGCAATGTTTATAAAGATGTATATTTTACTTAACTGCGCAAAAAAGCGAAGAATTAGAGAACGTGAGGAGCGAATTTTAAGACAGCATTTTGCGTACAGTTTTCTAAAGAATATTTAATTGTGTTAAAGTAATTTTAATTCCGAGTTCACGCCAGTTCAGGATGCTTGATGAAGATATTGATGAATTTATTAAACTTATATTAGTTATAGTCAAAATTAATCTGCTAATTTAAAAGCCTAAGGTAATGTGATGATGTGGTGCAGAACTTTTTATGTCATTATATCAATAGATCGAATGCAACATTAATAAAATACAGTAAATGAAATTTGAGTAAAAAAGTTAGACCTAAACAACTAGATCTTTACACATATACGAAAACATATATACGAGGGTGGTCTGAAAAGTTTCTAACCTCATCATAAAGACGGCAACACTCATCAATAAACCTAGGGAATTTAGTTGTGTATCTATTGTCAGGTACTCACCAAAGTATCAGCCATTTTGGATGCGCGGTTGTTATTTGACAGTCGTTTGAGTGAGTCGATGTGAGTGCTTTTGTGAAAATGGAAAAAATCGAGTATCGAGCTGTCATTAAATATTTGTTTTTGAAAGGCAATACGCTTACGCAAATCAAAGGTGTTTTGGACTCTGTGTACGGAGACTCTGCACCATCATTGACCATAGTGAAATTTTGGGCAGCAGAATTTATACGTGGTCGTAAGAGCTTGGGAGACGATGAACGTTCAGGACATCTAAAACTGAAACTACTGACGACAACATCGCTAAAGTTCACCAATTGGTGCTAGGCGACCGTCGAATTAATGTAAGAGAGATAGCAAAGCCTATGAATATGTCCAAAGAACGTGTTTGTCACATGTTAAATCAAGATTTAGGCATAATAAAGCGTTGGGTGCCACGTTTGCCAACGTTAGACGAAATACGTGTTCGAATGCACATATCCAATGGCGCAGTTTAGGCGCAATAAATCCGAGTTTTGGCGCCGATTAATTATTATAGATGAAACTTAGAAAACCATTATACGCCCGAAGCAAAACTACAGTCAAAACAGTGGACTGCAAAGGGGAACTGGCTCCAAAAAAGCAACTGTTTTTTCGGCTGGGAAAGTGATGGCGACTGTTTTCTGGGATTGTCATGGAATTATCTTAATCGATTATCTTCCTAAAGGAAAAACTATTACAAGAGCATACTACGCATCATTACTTGATAAGCTGAAGGCAGAGATTGTGGAAGAACGGCCACATTTGCAGAAAAAGAAAATTCTGTTTCACCAAGACAATGCGCCGTCTCACACCATGGCGAAAATCCACGAATTACGGTTTGAACTGCTCGACCATCCGCCTTACTCACCAGATAACGCCAACCGACTTCTTTTTGTTCCCTCATCTAAAAATTGCGCTCGGAGGACAGATTTTCGTCAAATGAGGAAGCAATCACCTTCGTGAACAATTATTTTGCAGAGAAAAACGCCGAGTCCTATTTGAACGGGTTAAAGAGATGGGAGCATCGCTGGGAGAAGTGTGTATACTTACGAGGAGACTTTGTAGAAAAACGAATATAAATTTTAAGAAAAAATATCTTGAATCTTTGTTAGGTCGGAAGCTTTTCAGACCACCCTCATATATATATGTATATGTTTAATTATTAATGAATATAATTGTAATAAAATATTTTACATATACAAATAAATTTTCTTTGTAAATAAATAATTAAATAAAATCAAAGAAAAGAATTATTCATATATTACGCGCATTACTATATCTACTCGAATACAAATCTTCGGAAAATATTATGGTATTATATTATGAATCAGAGACATGTTCCGACTGACCATGTTCTGTTTACATGGTGTAAAACTATCCTCCATGAACTCGGCAGATATATTTTCGTGTTGATCGATAACCTTTATGTGCTAGTAAGTGTACAGTTTGTTTGAAGGCTGTCTATGTTTTATGACAATTTAATTTTCAGCTATACTTGAAATAATAACTATCTATTTTTGTGAATTGAAGGTTAATATTCCACTTAATTTTGTTTTCATTTCCCATTTACAAACTTACAAATTTATCGCAGTAACCTGATTTTACATTCGTATTTGTATCTTGTTTTTACATTTTAAAAATCTGTTTATACAATTTCTTTTATTATTTCGAATTACATTTACGTAGAAATTTACTTTTGGGTTGGTTCTTTTTTACAGCGCAGCGACATGAAACGTCGCCGTAGGGCAGATAAAACACGACCGCGGTGGAGGGTTGTTTTGTGACTGCAGGGCATTCATTATATTCCATTTTTTTCCCATCGCATTCGATGAAAGTTGCATTTTATTTCTATGTCGCTACGTGTTTCTAAATGTGTACGAGACGAAGTAATCAACATAAATCAACGATATTGCTCACTGTACGGTTCATATTGCAGTTCCGTTTTTGTTAGATCTTTTTTATACATTTCTTTCTGTGCCAGTACAACAAACATGTGATATTAATACATTAAAAAAAGTGGGGAGCAACATCAGATAACATGGACTCATGCACACGCAACCTAAACTAATATAAAATTCCTCGAAAAAATATTAATCTCAATTGTATATAATTTGTATGGAAACTGTCCATTTGTTTTTATTGACTAGACTTTGAATAATATATTAGGGTCTTTAATGTTTATAACTAGTTTTTTTTTCTGGTATATAAAGGGTTTTCCAATAAGGACTTGACAACTTTTTTTCAAAATAAAATGCAGACCATTTGAGATATTTCAAAAACTTTATTATCAGGTTGAAGTACAATCAAAACATTTATGAATGGAACTCGACTTCGTTAATATGGCCACCGTAGGCACGTTTGCAGCGGTTGATTCGTTGGACCCAATTTTCGATGACTCGGCCACACAATTCGGCCGAAACGGCTGCTATTTCGCGTTCAATGTTGGTTCTGAGCTTTTCCAACGTTGTCGGCTTGTTGGCATAGGCCAATGACTTGACGTAGCCCCAAAGAAAAAAGTCTAGAGGCGTTAAATCGCACGAACGAGGCGGCCAATCGACTGGTCCATTTCTTGAGATAACATGCTCATCAAACTTACTCTTCAATAAATCGATTGTAACGTGTGCTGTGTGGCTTGTGGCACCGTCCTGCTGAAACCACATATTGTCCAAGTCCATATCTTCCAATTCGAGCCAAAAATAATCGGTAATCATGGCGCGATAACGATTACCATTCACAGTAACGTGACGATCATTATCGTCGACGAAAAAATATGGCCCTATGACGCCGCCCGCATGCAAGCCGCACCAAACAGTTATTTTTTGTAGATGAAGTGGTGTTTCATGAAGCACATGTGGATTTTCACACGACCAATAACGCATATTTTGCTTATTGACGAACCCATTGAGCCAAAAATGAGCTTCGTCACTGAAAATGATTTTGCGATGAAATAGATCATCTTGGCGCATCTTTTCCAGAGCCCAATCGGAGAACGTACGTCGTTTCAAATGGCCCATCGGCTTCAATTCTTGAGTTAGCTTGATCTTGTATCGGTGTAAACCAAGATCCTTACGCAAAATTCGCCATAAAGTGGTCTGGGTGATGCCCAAATCTTGAGAACGCCGTGGAATTGACTGATTTGGATCATTTGCTACGGACGTTTCAACGGCAGCCATATTTTCGACACTTCGACCAACCCGTTGTCTCACTGTCACGGCAACATCACACAACGAATATGTAGACTCAAATTTTTGCACTAAACTTGTTACTGCCTGTCTACTAGGGCAAGAATTACGACCGAAAATCGGAGTTAACGCTCTTAAAGTAGCGATCACCGACTCCGAATTTCTGTAGTAAATTTTTATAATTTGCAGACGTTGTTCGTTCGTGTACTTTACCATGATGAAAATGTTAAGTTTACTGAATAAATTGACAGTGACAGTTCGATGATTAGTGAAAGGCTGCGTTCACAAATTGAATTAAAAGTTGTCAAGTCCCTATTGGAAAACCCTTTACATGTATTTACTGTTTAATTGTATAACAAATGTAATCAAAACAAATTTATTTTTGAAGTTAATGTAATATGTATATAACTAAAAATAAAAAAAATCTATAATTATGGAAAGTTTTCTAATTTAAATAAAATCTAAGCATAAATTTGGATGTAAAGTAGCTATGATCCTGCAGCATTTTAGAGATTCACTAAAGGCAGGAGGTATAGAAATGTGTTTTGGCTTCTTCATCCTCTGAATATAACGAACTTTGAGATGTAAATAACGCTTGTGAGCGTCCGCGGAGGCCCCCCACACTTCTTCTAAAAGCTTACCTTCAAGTGAAAATGTAAGAACAGGTTTTGCTTCCAGCTCAGCTCCTTTGGGTCGTGAGTTATTCGAACAACAATGACAGAACGTCGGTAAAGAAAAGAGCAAATGTCACCCTGTCCTTAAAAATTTCAACCCGCTCAGTATGGTAAGGTAAATCATTAGCGGGTCAGTAAAAGTGGTACAGTAAAAAAGAAAAGAAAAAGATAATTACTAAATTACAACAAGTTAGCTCGAGTGAAAGTAATAGAACCGTACAGAAATTAAATCTACAAAATAAATGGACAGAAATAATATATATCCAACTTTAGTATGTTTGTCTCCTTTTCACCTTCAAAGTAATTGAGAGTAAATTTTGTTGAAGACTGCGGTTAATTGAATTAATCAAAAAAGGGAAAAAACCATACCATATCAATATTCTATTTCGATAACTAAGTTGTTTTCATCAGCAGAAATTAATCAAAGTGTCACACCCGGCTCTGCGGTAAATATCACACAGAAAAATCCGTAAACTACTTTACACGAAAATCGAACTTCCTTTCACAAGAAACGTATGTCAATAATTTCTAGGTTTGAAACACTCATCAATACACGCTTCCGCCTACCCTTATGGACCTCTTTTTGTGGTCGACTCTTCCAGGAACTCATTGAGGCCAAAATAGATGTAGGTCCTCTGTCATTAGTATGCCCGGGATTGTCTACACTTGATCAAAAATATTAACAGTTATCGAAAATTAGCTAGCTACCAGAGTATCTTCATCGTAAAAAATAAAAACTATGTGTTTAACCAAGATAGGAGATTCTATACCATTATCTGGCCTCTGTGAGTTCCTGGAACGATTGTTAAAGGAAGTCCGTAAGTACAAGTGGAAGTGTATATTAGTACGAGTGTTAGTTTTATGTTTAGGAAATATTGGTTTATATGTTTCTTGTGAAAGATAGTGTGTTTGGTCCGGGCGGATTTTTCTGTGTGAGCTTAGCCGGTTGCCCCGATGCTGCACTGTGTTTAATTTCTGCTAAGGATAATTTAGTTGTCGAAATACGGACATTGATGTGATAAAGGTTTTCTTTTTTTGATTAGTAATTTTCATAATGATTAAAAAAGATGCATAAAGTGCAAGATACGTTTCTATTTTTCACTTATTTCTATATCTTCACGTGTACAATATTTAGCTTCAAGGAGAAAAGAAAACTTAAACTAATAAATGTGAATTACGAAATTAATATTTCAAAAAGTTTATTTTACAAAAACACAAAATTTTGGCGTTGATACGGCTAATTAGGAGGTTTATAAAAATTGAGAACTTTATACGCTTCTATATGAGCCCATATCTATGAGATTTAAGCGACCAGAGAAATCGAAGTATCGATTTTCGTCGTACCGATGTGCTGGCTAAGTGTATTTTGGTGCACTGATTGCAAATTTCGAAACCACAAAACGATATCTCTTCCCTTTCTTTAGAAATTTGCGAAAATTTTCGATTCGGTGGAAAGCACAAAATAAATATTATCGATTTTCGAAGTGCTGGTGCACGGACTTTATGTATTTTGATCTGTGAATTACGAAAGATACACTCACGCTAGCGTATCGCTTCGGATTCCGAAGGTTTTCGAGAAGAACCGTCGCAAAACTCAGAATCGCGGCAAAAGGCAGAAAGAAATCGTCAATTTTCAACGACCAAACGTTCGCACAGTCTTCTTGAGCGTCCTCGATAACATTTGAGTAGTTTCCGAGTCCAATTTCCGCAATAAAAAGTTAAAAATCGCGATGATTTTTGATCTTCGATTTTGGGGCATCGCCTTGTCTTGTGAACCGATGAGCTCCCAGCAACCGTTCCTAGATTGTCGTATGCGTATTAGCGCTCACGATTGACTCGCTCCAAGAACAACTCACTGCGACACCCGGTTCCGGAGTTGTGGCTGAAACACTGGAATTTCTTCTGGAGAGAAAACGTATTTTTGCACAAATTCAAACTGTCGCGCCGGCCAAACAACTCGTCCTATTGTGATGAACTTGTGCTCATTTTAATCGTGTCAAAGAGCACTTTCATTTGATAAGTCTGGTGATAATTTTTTTGATGAAATTTGAAAGTGTCGAGTTTCCCTATTCTGATGTTCCTATCTGATGTATATGATATCTCTTTCCGTTCTTGAAATATTCGTGAAAATTCAAAATAAAAAGTGTTGATTTTGAACCGCTGATTACGAATAAATCGCGTTGGCGTATCCCTCTCAGTTCCGTCGCAAAATGCGAAATCGTGTAAAAATAGGGAATTTTCAAGTTTCAAGTTCAAGTTTTTTTTGATCTCCGAGTTTGGGCTATTACACTGAAGTTTAAAGCCAACTTTAAACATGACAGTGATTTTTTTTCTTGTAAAAGTGTAGTGAAAATATTTTTATTCGACACCTGTATACTGACAATATCCCTGATCCGACCTAAATGTGACGTGCGTCTTACGCAGTATAACAGGATTAAATGTACCAATACGTGATTTGGACCTCTATTTCTTCTTTACGACAAAATAAATCCGATACACTCCCGAAGCATACAAAGCACTCTAATATAACATATGTCTTTAGGTTGGAAATATTGTTCAGCGCAGGAATAATGAAAAGAGTCGACGAAATATAGTCATCGCTGTTATATTACTTACCAAAACACGGGCACTAATTTCGAAAATTTAACAATCAAATTGTCATTGTAATAACATTTATTGCTACAAATATCAATGAATCATGCGTTCATGAGTGAGCCAAACTTCCATGAGATGCCATCACTAATTGATTGATCGCGCCATTAGAATAGGTGGCCGCAGAAATTAATGCGCGGTAAAATTTGCGTGCACATGGGATATTAAACTAACTTGTGTACTCCAGTTAAATCAATTGACTAACTAGATCTAAATATGTAACTATGGTTCTTCTCCGCACACATTCCGTGCGAAAGCATTAGCTAATTGAATATAAAGTAATGCATATATTTACATATATTTATATAATTTACAAAGTAACACCATCGTCTTGCTTCTACTGCAAACTTGCATTATCACAATATGTATTAAGTTGCTGATAGTCATATTTTTTCATATGTCATTAATATAAAAGAGGTCAATCAATTATACATTATCGATTTTAATATAACCTTTAGCCATCTTTCAGCGAGCGTCAGAATTCCTCATTCATAGAAGAATCCATATTTATCGGCGAGAAACATGACCAAATACCGATCCACAACCCCCATCTAAATCAATTACACAACGCATTAACAACAACGCAAGAAATTTAAAAAAAAAACAAAACAAGTACAATCTAAAGGCACAAGATCCGGCGAGTATGGCAGGCCTGTCCTTCCGAACAGGATTAATTTTATTTTATTAATTTATTAATTTCCCTTCCATTGATTATTTCATTACAGCCTTGCGTCGTTATATTTTTCTATTTTATAAAGTTCACTGTTGCTTCTTTTTCAGCTTTTTAGAAGGGATTATGTTTAACCTTACTAATTCATTTCTTTAAATTTTTTTCTGGGTCTTGTAATTATTGACTCTATTATTTTTTTCTTAATTAAACAAAAAATACTAGTCCTAGTTTGACACGTATGTTAGAATAAAATTAAAATCACGTCACTGCTGTTAATATTATTATTTCAATTATTTGCTTTTATTGGTTCGAATAAACTGATAATTTGTTGTCTTGATCAAATAGGTGTTTTTTATTTTGCCTTCTTCCATTAATTAAATTGCAATTGTGGCACTCCGATCACCTGAAACGTTCCAATAGCACGTAGTTAGCATCCAAGTGCTTCAGTGTTGTCACATAACATCTAAGGAATCCTGCGCTATGGCGCCCTCTATAAAATCTTTCTATTAGGTGCCCTCCTAATTCTTCGAGTTATACTGACTAGTTTCAGTCTTAGAAGTAACTAAGAATATTTACTAAAGAAAACAATACGGGCTTTGATGATTATCTACACAAGTATTTAGAAAGGTGTAACAAATTAAACAGCTTTAGATATTTCTGGATGCTACACTCTTTCGAACTGCCCAATTGCCGACAATCACACTTGAATTAATTGTTTTTTCCCTTGCTAAGAGTTCGAAAAACACGGCACCTTTAAAACCCTTCTACTGCAAGCACTTCCTCTGATAAGTGTCTGCTTTCGATGAATCTTCAGGTCGGGACCAAGACCACATTGTCGCAATCCTCTTCTCATCATCAGTAGTTATCCATCGATTTGTTATGTTTCACGTATAAATAATTCTTTTATCATGTTCTTAAACTACTTTTTAATTTAAACGCGATTCGATCTAAACACAAAATTATGAAAAGCCAACATTTGTGAGTTACAAATACTACAAGCTGAAATCTCTTTGATTGTTAAAATCGGAGTATCATAAAATATGTGTAATGTAGTGTTCTTTCTCTATTCCCAAGAAACTATTACCTAAAACGGGTGTTTTTACACGAAAGCAAGTTTCTGAAATATTCTCTTTTTACTATCTAATTACTATTAGAAATTCAATCTTTTAATCACTTTACAGCCAATAATATATATTTATTGTCTTGCCTGGTAATTATAATCAATGTATATATTATATTAATATATATATATATATATATATATATATATATATATATATATAATATAGTATATATTAATTAATTTATTCGCTTCTATTGTGTATCGATTATTATTAAGCAAATCATGTGACATCATTTTAAAGAATTTTTTACGACCAAGCTTCCAATGGTATTTTTTATTCCCTCACAGCCCCTTTAATTATATCGCGCCTTTTGATTATTTCTAATTTTTGGCGAGCTTTTCCTGCATTGTGATTAACTTCAGGCACTTGCTTTCCGTCCCGCCAATTCTTTTAAAAGGCCCGATCTTTTAGAAGTTCGCTCTTCTTTTCTAGAGGTACTCCCTTCAAACACATCTCTACATTTCAAAATACGTGCACGTTTGCGAGTGATTATTTGACCCAAACCCCGCACATGTTGTGTTCAATGTATATATTTCGCGGTCGCTAAATACAACATCCTGTCCAGGAAGATGTACAAGTGCCGTTCAACACTTACTTTGTACTATTTCTTGTATATTTTAATCCACAGCTTTATTGCCCAATTTATTTTATTATAGTATTTTACAATTGATTATATTTTCCCTTTTACCTGTTGTTTTGCCTCTAAGTTATCTTTATTGATACATTTAATTTTTTTGTTTAATTTGAATTTAAATTTTCTTTTATTTGAATTAGTGAATAAAATTTTAAGGACAACTCTATTGTTTTATTTCCGCCAAATATCTTTTCTTACACCTTTCCGCACGTCCCGGTCTTGATAGTCAACATAAATCAAACTAAATTTTTATTCATTTATTACGTTTACATCAACCATCTTTATTATTTTTGGTATCACACAACACTGTTGATAATTTAGTTTTCACACATAACTAGTGTTCTTAATTTGTAATAATTCGACGCACCAACGTGTAATCTTTCACTCCCACACACAGCGTAGTATATAATAGTTTCAAAAAGAGATTACTTTCCTCACGTTTCAGGAACACAGTATATCGTAGATGATTATATATGACCGTCTTCGAGTTCACGAGGAATTCAAATATCGAGCTTGTGACGTATTTCTTTACCACGTGACTTTATACGTTTAAATATGGATGTTTAGCATTTCTTGAATATCGCGTGTCGTATGCTGTAGGTTTGATCGTTACGATTAAAATCATCAGCACGAAATTTCGAGAACCATCGTTGGCATAACATTTTTGTAAGAGCACTGTCACCATACGCTGTACGCAACTTTTCATTTGACGCACGTTCTTTCCTTTACAAAAGTAAAAGAGCAAAATATGATGAGATTACACACTTTGGTCTTCCATTTTTAACTTTTTATAAAATTTGACTCAACTAAATCGCTCCATTTTTTTCTGGAATGAAATCGAACTTGACAGCTGTCGTGCGGAATAACATAAATACAAATATCTCTAGCACTTATAAAACGAATTAGTGTCATCTGTTGAAAAGAATTACTGGTTCTTAAATACAAAGTATCTATCAAGTTACTAAAGACAACATTTCTGAAGATGATAATTGTCATGCATTCTGGGGTACCGCAAGGATTGAAATTGGCACCTTCCAATTTTTTAATTTCAATTGTATTTATAATCTATCTCCATCGATTTATAGTAAGAAGGAAATTGCACAAAAACTTTGTGGATGTTCGTCATTATTATATTTATACAAAATTTATATTTTCTAACACGTCAGACATTCATACTTACTGATGACGCTAAATCTTTTTTCATATCCTATTGATCTAATCGTTAAATAGTTAGGAATAAGCTTTTAAACATTTTCAATATTAATAAATCTAGTAAAACTCCATTTACTCGTAAAAATATGTCAACCAATACTGACTACGACGTCAGCGAATGTAAGTTCGAGAGGATTAAGGCATTCAAGGATCTCCGACTGTTGCTCAAATCAGCCCAATTTTTGAAAATGTCGGAAATATTAGAATTTTTTCGGATACTTTAATAGTCCCTTATGTCTGTGTTTGTTTTTGTGATTCTGCTTCCTCTAATTTACGTGAGATGTCTTTTAAGTTTTGCATAGTGGGACATCGATGGAGCGATTAATCAAATGCCAATACTAAAAATTAACTACCGTCTTTAGTTAACCTAAATCCAAAGTTTCAGTCCGATACGTGTAGTGTTGTAGGTACTGCGAACTGTCAAAGTTGACAAGTTTGTTGAAAAATGGAATTAAACGGAGAACATTTTTGCGGAATAATTTTTTATAATTTTCGAAGACAACTATCTCAACAAGAATGACTCGCCGAGTTGGTTTCTGTTTTCAGCAATAAAACACCACATAAATCAACAATTTCTCACTCGTATGGAGAATTCAAATGTGGACGGGTTAGTCTTAGCGACAATCCAAAAGTAGGTTCACCAAAAAAGGTAGTTTCTCAGAAAAACGTCGTTGCTGTGCACAATATCATCAACGAAGATCGATATGTGACATATCGCCAGATTAAAGTATTATTGGGGATTTCAAAGACCTGAATTCAAAACATTTTTCATAAAGAATTGTGTGTAAAAACTTGGTTTCTCGTTGGATACCTCATCTTTTGAGCGAAGAACAGAAAGCAGCTAGGATAAATCGGCGTCAAAACAGTCTAGATTGCTTCAACACCGGAAACTCGAAAAACGTGTACAACATTATCAGTAGTGATGAATCTTGGGTTTACTCATATGAGCGTCAACTCTATTACAGGGAAGTCAATGAATGGGAAGAGTAAAGCGCGATCAAGTGAAACAAAGATATCAGAGTTGCAAATCAAGACGATGCTTATAATTTTTTGTTAATTACAGTGTGATCGATCCAGAGGGAATATACACTGCTCGGTCAGACAATCATTTCTACGTTCTCTCTCGAAGTTTTGAAGTGTTTGAGTATTAGAGATGGTGGTTGCATCACAACTATGCGTCGATTCCGGAATTTTTGTCTACGAAAAGTAGTCTTCTTGCCCAAGATGATCAGTGAGATTATAGGGAGCCGTTTTAGAGTGTTGATTTCTTCTTCTTTCTTGAGATGAAGAATGAGATTAGAGGATCCATTTCGAAGGATATACTTCTTATTCTTTCTCAAAATGAAGATTTTTACTATAGGGATCCGTTTCGAAGGGACTGAGAAGGTATAAACGATGGCTATGCGTGTTTCTAAAGACATAACTTTGGATATGTCCTAAGGTCTCTTGTTTAGTAGAAAAGAAGTCGTTCGAAGCGCTGTATTGGATTAAGAGGGATCTTTTGTGAAAATATCTAATCCTCGTTGTTTAGTATCCATGTCATTGTAACTATTGAATGTATTACATAATTTTATGGAGAATGTGAAATATATAGTCTGATGGAATATTTTCAAAAATACGTACAGTATAGATTGTTTGACTTGTTATAAATGGGAATTTATGGCCCCAATCATTATATAATAATTTCCTTTTACTTGAAATTACAATTTTTCTAACTTTCTTGTTATCTCTAGTTGTTATTGGACAACTTCCAATGTAGTGTTTTTCTTATAATGAGATTATAGCCCATATCCATCACGTTAAAGCAAAAAATGTTTAGAACATTATTTGATTAAATATTTTCGCGTAATTTAAACTATACTATCTGCTTCTGGGCTTCCGGGCTGGAACCGCGTCACTGGTATAATTGCCGACGTTTCGTACCCACTCATATGGGACATCTTCTGGGGTCAACTACTGCTACTGTCTGTTGCACTGAAACTGTGCGACAGACTTTCAGTGTGTGATCACCCTGTCTTTCAATAATACTAGAAAGAGTGATGAACGAAAAGCTGTTAGATTGTGTTCTCAAACATGCTATTCTGCTTTGTAGTCAATCAGATTTTCGCCGAGATCACAGTACTTTTACAGCTTTATCTTATATTAAAGACAGTGTATTAAAGATTGCTTATGCGAGTAAGGTGACCGTGCTTCTTTTGATTACTCTGAGGCCTTAGATACCATTGGCCATTACATACTTTGGCTTTAGTTATGGTGGCACGAGTCTTATACGGTCGTTCCTTACCAATAGATTGCAAATTTGTGGTGATTAATGGTATGGTATTTGTCACGCGTCCAATCTTGTCAGGTGTTCCTATTTTGATAAGTTAACGGTACCGCACTGTAGTCAGTTTTTGTTTTTTCTTGCTCTTTATTTTGCTAAAATGTGCAAGTCTATTTTTTGCTGCTGCGTCTTTGAACACAACCTGAGGTTAACTGGTACTATACTTAAAGTATTCATATATTTATATTGGCTTATACTGTTTATTTTTATTTGTTTGCGTGTGTTTATTTTTCCGAAATAAATAAACTAAATAAAAAAACAAGAGAATTACAAAAAAATTCCTAAAATCCTTCCAGTATATCTCTCCGACATTTAATATTCCTCCCTTTATGTGCAATCTCCAGTTTCATACATGCAACGACCACCTTCAGGCGCTTATCGTGTCACATTTAATAACCTCGTCCTATTAATTAAATCGTCGCGTTTATGTTTCTTTCGGCGCCCCGAAAATATGCCAGGAGGAAGTTGAATGTACCATTTCAACATTTTTTTTGGTGACGTATGTGTATGTGTGTGGGTGTTCACTAACGGCACCACTCCGACGGTCATCTAAAAAGTATGGACCCGTCCGTGCTGGATGGATTTTACGGGCGCAGACCGGTCGTATGTGAGAAACGAACGGTGGTTATTTCATGCCGCAGACGATCGTAAACACGAAACCTAAATTCAGCGAGAACGAGCCGCTTTAAAATCCTAAAACGTTTCTTATCCAACCCCTCTTTGCTACCGACATGCGAATGTTTACCCGTATTACCCTTGGGACTTGGGAAAGTATTTTAAATTCAGCATTTTAAAAGAGGATACTTCGAATATAATACTGGTGTACACTGAAAATTACAGCCATTAATTTTGTTGACTGAAAACGTAATCGTTGGTATCTTTGGTGAATGTTAATTTTTCTTTTTCAAACATTATTGTGTGAAGAGTCGAAAGAGTTGTGGCACACCGATAATGTACGAGTATAGATCGAATGAAGTTAAGAGAAGAGCCAAGCAGTGGGATGAAGAAAAGCAAGAAAGAAAATAATTTATGCTGAAGTTTTATGGTTACACAAATCAATTTTAATTACTATTAAAGTATTAATTTGAATTTTTAAGCAAGAACGATTGTATTATATATCGATTGTCTTTCTGTAATATTATTACATATTATTTATGGTAAACATCACTGCTTCTCTAAAAATTTATGAACGTGTTATGACAAATCCTCAGAAAATATTTACAATTTAATGTTTTCTTGAAGCAGACAACCTCGTTGTCGAAATACATTTAATATTTACTTGTGCAATGTGACATCAAGCTGTTAAAATGTTTTCATAAAAAAGTAGATGCTTTGCTCAGTTTTCTATGTCCATATTTTTCAACTGAAGCATTTAAAATTATGAACTTTGCCAACTTATTCTACACACTTTTACTTTAGGATATCGTGAAATACTGATTTTTTTATGAAAGAAAATAGCAGTGCTGCATGGGATTTTGATTTTTTAGTTTTATTTTAATAATAATGTTTTAGTTCGCTAATTGAAAAAAATTAACAGAATCAATTTCCAAGAAAGTTTCTGACAAGTTATCATTCAAAAAGTTTTTCTACACTCTTTTCTAAACCATGTAGTCGGCAGAAACAAAAGAACTTGCCAGGTTCAATCAATGGCATTGAAATGTCTCGTCGTTAACCAAATCATAAAGTAGAAATAAACATGGGTGAGGTTCTAATGTTACCAGGAAGGCAAAGTAAAGCTGAATCGTCTACACAGATAGAGATACAAGCTTGTAGGGGCCAATATCGTAGAAGACGTTGATCTAATTGAAAATCAGCTGAATGATCTGAAAAGTACAAAAGCTAGTGAAACAGGCTCAAAATTGCATATAAGTCAAAAGGGGCATAATCAAAGCCTAATTAAATAGGAATATACAAAGCAACCAATAGACTTCCCATAGATATGAAAACCCCAAAAAATTTGAAAAGATAACAGCGGAGTAGGCTACATGGCCACTTCAAGTAATCTTAATCTTGATCATTTATAGTATTTACGATATCACCTACGATACTTCCAAATCTACACCCATCAACAATATACACCAAATTTTGAATTTAATGTCCCAAGACCAGGTTTTCCTGTATAAATATAATGAATTATTATTTTGGGTATTCATTGATCTATATCGACTACATTTCGAGATTTATTGTTGTCCTCATCTCTTTCTGAAGTCTATTGGTTTCTTTGCATATGCCTATTGAAGTTGTTTTTATTACTCCCCTTTTGACTTCTATATGAATCTCACTGAATATTTCTTTTGTCTTCTTTCAATGGTCGACGTAACTCAGTAACGTGCGTTTGTGATAGACAATTGTCTCATCTACAACTTTGAGCAACGTTTCCGTGACATATTTACCGTTTTTAACACAAAATTTAATATTTATTTCTGTTCTTTATTAGACGAAGTTATGTATAAAAATTGCTTTAACTTAAAAGCGTTGCATATTAGCTTTTACTGAATAGAATGAAATTTTTATTTAGAAAATTTGTCGTTTTATAAGACATTCCCTTGTCAATAGAGAGCGTCAATATTTCGCAAAAATACATCTTCGCTACAAATAGATCCATAATTAATAATTCGACTGCAATGACCTAGTATATTTGCTAAGAATATATAGTAAGAATACTTCACTAGTTACAAGCATATGTCGTAATACAATCTTGATAAATTTGAAGTTGTTTGAGAATAACCACTGGAATAACAAATAAGTTGTAGAAATTTGCATTAATAAAAAATGTTAATATCCTGGCATTAAACAATAAATACACTTATTTCGTAGATTATAACAAAATTACTTCATTCCAATAACCTGTATTACTTTTTAAAATTCTAAACTAAAAAAATCGATCGCTTTTGATAAGATAAGTCTAGAACGATAGTCACGACTTAAAAAAAAAGAAGTAAATAGCGGTACTTTACGATAAAATATTCAAAATATTTTTCGATATTTCGACTACTGACTTGACAACAAACATTTATATTTTCGTGCCATTTGTGCTCGCAGATAGTACGTGGATTTTTCAATTTGGAACTTTTCAATTTCGTGAAATCGTTTTTGTATATTTTTTCGCCTCGTGTCAATCCATAAACTGAAATATTTCAATGATATCGTGGAGCTGCATTTTGTAAAAGTGAGAGATTCGATTATTTTATTTTAGTCCAACTTTAAGGGCAGAAACAAGATGGTTATGATAATCTAATATATATGTATATATTGTTATAAATAAAAGGATGGTGTTATAAGGAAACTTTATGTTTATTAAACTCTTAATATTTCTGCTAATATCTCTATATAAATCTTTTAATCATAATCGTATTAATAATTGAAATTGCTATTATTTAACCTTAAAAGAACTCTCATATCTTGGGTCCATGAAACCATGCACCACTCTTGTTTATCATGACATTTCCATGTAATATGGAAATAAAAACATAATATTTGTAACTTCACTAAAGATAAATTTCCAATATTTTTTAAACTATACTTATAACTTATATGCTGTAATTCACTGACTCTTATGTGATTTTTTTAATAGTCTAGGACAGGGGTTCCCAAGTATGCGCCGCGGACGCCGCGACAGCTTAGCCAAAACGAAAACAAATTGAAAAATATAAAATTTTTAGACTTAAAATTATCAGGTCTCCAGTTTTACTTCATATAAAGGGCGCCGCCGGAAATAATTTGAGCGTTAAGGGTGCCATGGCTTTAAAAAGTTTGGGAACCTATGGTCTAGGATAACTAATCTTACTTGACTCATATTCATATTTTATATTTTCTTAAAAATATAAATTATACTTTAAATTTCTGTTTTATAAACTTTAATTGATGTTAATATCTTTTCATAGAAGTGATTAAATAAAAGATGGTTATTTTTTAGCAAAATATATACTTTATGAAATAAAATAAAAACTTTTAACAATAGTGACGCATTTAAATATTATTTACCAAACTAAATTCTTATTACCCATGCACAAAAATTATTCTATTTATTTATTTATCTTATTTTTAACTCTAAATATGATCTGACTTTCTAATTATTTTAAATAATAATTTCTTTTATATCTATGTTTTAATAAATTGTTAGCTAAACATAACAATCTATTTTATCTTCAAGTAATACTCGAAGAATGACGGCCGCAGCAGCAACTTAAGAATGGCAACAACGATATTGCCATAAGCTCCAGAATAACCCTTTCCAGGGCTCAATGATACCCACACGGCGAAAGAAGCAGTCGTTATATACATACAAATATATATATATATATACGAAGGTAGTTTGACAAGTAGTGAGAATGGAAAAGAAAAACGATTTTTTTAAATACAAAATAATTTTTATTTTTCAATACATTCTCCTAAAAGAGCAATACATTTATTCCAACGGTGCTCCAATGCCATTATGCCATCTCTAAAATGCGATTCCGGAAGGCTTGCAAAATACTCATTTACGAAGATGATAAGCTCGTCGTTAGACGAAAATTTCTTTCCACCTAGTGCCGTTTTCAATTTTGGAAAAAGGTGGTAGTTGGAAGGGGCTAGATCCGGGGAATAAGGCGCATGCGGTACTAATTGGAAATGCAACTCGTGGATTTTGGACATCGCAACTGTGCTGGTATGCGAGGGAGCATTGTCTTGGTGGAACAGAATTTTTTTCTTTGCCATTCCTGGCCGTTTAGCACGAATCTCAACATTTAATTTTTGTGGAAGTTCTGCATAATATTGTCCGTTTATTGTGGCACCTTTCTGAAGGCAATCAATGAGCAAAATGCCCTTTGAATCCCAAAAAATTGATGCCATCACCTTGTTTGCCGATGAAGTAGTTTTCGCTTTCTTTGGAGGTGCCGAACCACGTTCTAACCATTGTTTCGCCTGTTGTTTAGTTTCGTGTGTATTGTAGTATATCCAAGTTTCATAGCAAGTAACAAATCGCCTACAAAAATCAACCGGATTCCGCTGATAAAGGTCCAAACACTCATTGGAAATGCGAGTGAACGAGTGAACTTTTGATCAGTCGTAAGCAATCGCGGCACCCATCTTGCTGAAAGCTTGGAAAGGCCCAATTCTTTCGTTAAAATATGGTGTACGCGTTCTGTTGAAATGTTTACCATGTCTGCTATCTCTCTCACTTATGGATTTTTATAATCATTCCTTTAGAAGTCGCGATTTTGGGTGCTCCAGGGCGCGCTTCATCAACACAGCTTGTTCTACCACGTTTAAATTAATTTACCCATCTACTTATTGTGGCGGATGATGGAGCAGATTCACCTAATGTATCCCGTAACTCATCTTTTATTTCGGTAGCTTTCATACCCTTAATTACGAAGTATTTAATCACCGCACGATACCCTGGTTTTTCCATTTTAACAAAACGATGTGTTGCTTCTTTTTCAATCAGCTGTCAAAAGTAAATTAATCAACCGATTTATCTAAATATCGGAATGTAAACATATAAATAGTCAACCTAAATTACAGTGCATTTGTTTTACCAATTAGAGCGCCACCTATATGTCATTCTCACTACTTGTCAAACTATCCTCGTATATATATATATTTGTGTGTATCGTCTGCCATTATATATTGCGCATTTTGTTCAATTATCTTTTGGTGAGTTTCGTAATCCCCTTTATATAAAAAGAGTTATCTTCATCGGCAAAAAACTTTACAGAGTGATAATTCATGGGTCCGGTGAATACAGTGGCGGTGACTTTTGGCATCCCGTCAACCTTGTGTTGATCTCGCATTGCCGTGATGAAGCACCACTGTTCAACTTCTGACAGTACACATACTTGATTTAATTATTTCTGTTCTTACTAGGAGTTCGAAAAACACACCTAGTACTGAGAGCACATTCCACTGATGAATGTTTGCTTTTGATGATATTCGAGGCGAACTTTCAGGTCGGAAATAAGACTGCTTTCACATCACATTATTGCAAACATTCCACTTCTTACCATCAGTTATTATTCTCTTGAAAAAAGATAGTTTATCTTCACGTTTAAAGAGCATATCGCAGATGTTTGCATACATACACCATCAAATGAACTTCTTTAAATTTATAAGGAACCCAAATATCGAGGGTGTTGGGGTACTTTGGTGTTTTCATGTGGTCGTGATTGCTTTGATTATTTATGTTTACCATATAATCACTGATGTCATGTACGTCAATGAGCCTCCCTGTCGTTAGGATTAAAATCACCATTACAAATATCGTGAACCATTGAGATATAAATTGAAAGAAACACAATATGATATGACTTAACTTAGTTTGAACAACAAGTTAGAGCGCGCAAAGTAGGTCTTTACTAGCAGCCACGCTTAGTCGTAACGTGACCATAGGTTTCTAAATTGAACAATCGTGCATGACGTAATTAGTTATATGAGTTAGGAGGCTTGTGAAACTGAAACTTCCGATATACTTGAACTAAATCAAATGTTGATATCTACTTAAAATGTATTATTTAGATACGTATTTTTGTATTTAGCGTTTATTGCTTTTAGATTATATAAAACTCTCAATAGATATGTTATAATAACACTACACAATATAGCCTGAATAATATTTTGTTTTAAACTTTTAATTGGCGGTTCTGCTTGAAGGGATGTGCACAATATGCTAAACGAAAGTACGCTTCGTAACGAAAATAAACATCCTTCTCTGCGTTAATTATTCATTTACATACATGGAATATGTTAAACGTGCAAAAATGAAACGTGTTTGCATGAAAATCAGCACAAAACATGTGAATATATGTAAAGTGAACAATATTTAAACATGCATGATACACGTATTAAGCATGAAAGAAAAAAGAAACAAAAAATTTAAATCCACATGGATCTAATAAAGAATTTCTCATTCTGCTTGTTCAAAATTATTATTTTGCCTACTAGCAATCGCAGTTAATTCAACCCCTTTTAAGTGTATAATAGGATTTACCGTTAGCCTATGGTAATTCATTTCAAATACACAAAAAACAAAACCCTACGTTTTCATACCACTACTTTATCTAACTATCCGTAAGTTGTATCAACTCTTACAATAAAGGGTTATTTTTTAAAACCATTTGAAAATGACTCGGAGAAGTTAATACTAACTACGAATAGTAACAAATAGGGTTATGGTATAAATCATAGTAAATTTTTATTTGCTTTTTGTGTATAAAACTTGTTATTTTGACGAAAATTTCAGCTTTTTCGGGTAAGAATTGGTATTTTTTCAAAATTATTGTAAATTTACAAAAGCGCATGTACTTATGTTCCTAGAGGTTCTAAGAACCACTTCGAAGTCAATATTTATCTCTTTTTGGCTTAATCCAGAATGACATACAATTCACAGCAGAATGCCAACTTTCGAATCTGTAAATTTTGAATGACCTCTATAAGCAGTAATCAATTTGAATTTTGCCTGGTTAAAACTATATATACGTACTACTAAGTTCAAGACTTTTTAATTTGACGAAATTGTCAGTTATTACAAACAGGTATGTAATACTCGCAAAAATTGATATTTTTCAAAAGTTATTGTACATTAACAAAAGCTTATGTACTAATAGTTTAGAAGCTCCTAAAGACGACTTTGATGTCAAAATTTATGTTACTCTTTTGACTTAATGCTGAAAGAGTGACCGATATAAGATAAGCGCGCAGCAAAATATTAACTTTTGGATCTGTAGGTGGATTATCTCAAAGTTTCAAAAGATTTTATCTATAGTTCAAAATTATTATTATATTTACGTACTAAAATCGATTTCGATGTCAACATTTATCTCTCTCTAGTGGCTTACTTTTGAGAAAATGAGACTAAAAATGATTGTCTTATGTTTTTGAATGATTTCGCCATAACAAGAAAGGAGTAGCGGTTAAACACCAAACTATACTACGAGCAATTGGGTCATATGTATGCAGTTTTACGAGGAAGATCATTAGTCCACAGAAATCACATAATATTCCATCAAGACTGCTAGACCACATACTGCCCAAAGAATTGGAAAAGGTTTCCACCTTTTCCAATTTGCTGTAAGGTGGATATGGTATCAATTCTTTGCTACCACATCTACCTTACAGCTCAGACTTCCAAGCCTATTACCACCTTTTTAGGTTAATGGCATACTTTCTTTCTAGACGTATTTTTGCCAATTACGTGAAGGTGGACGAAAAATGTCGTGATTTTTTCGCCTCTACACTAGTGAAATGGTATAGGCGTGAAATCCAAAGCTTTACCAGACAATGACAAAGAACTATCGACCATAATATATTATTCAAAATATAATAAATTACGATCGATTATCTTGGTGTACTTTATATCGTTTAATGTTGTTCACAAAAACAAAAAAGCTTTTACTCCGCCCTATTGTAATAGCTAGCAGTTATACGTTTGTCATCATTATAAATGAATAAGAATTTCATTAACTTTTTGCCCTTCTGTCCAACATCATGAACATCATATAATAGTGCATTATATAGGCCATAATGTGTAATAAATTTTTGCAATATGATGCATTTTCGGTGTAGCCCGTGATTTCTAATTAGTTCAGTAAATACGATGCTACCCACTAAAACCTTGTCAACGACATCTGCGGACATTTCGCATCGTTATTGCATCGATAATAATAACTCGTCTTGGCGGTAATGGCGACATTATTACTATAGATTATGCTCAAGCTTCCGTCGTAGGTATGTAATTACGACCTATGGCCATTATCGAGTATGCCCCGTTCGTCGATATTAGATGCTATCAAGTACAGTAACATATTGAGGAGAAAATGTACGACGCCCTGAGAATCAGGGGACGTATAAATATAATAAGGGGCTCTATATCAGGTATATTATGTGCGGCGTTGGAAGGGGATATTCGATTAGTTCTCCAAATGCAGTTTTCTACCGGTATTGTGGAGGTGGTTTCGTCAGCCAACGAGCTCGTAATATTGGAAAACAATTTCCAATGCTACGATTCAATTCGAAGTTTCTTATTTATGCATTCGCTATATTACATTTGATTCCGGTTTAAATAGCTTTAGTGGAAAGCCATGAATGTGGACATTTAGTGAGAAATATTTAAAATATACAGGATCATTCAAACAGGCGGATACGATTTTAATGGACTATATTTTCAAAACTATGTTGTATTTGAATTTCGTAAATTACATTGGATTAAACATGCATTGAAGTTTATAATTTGTTACAGTTTAATTCACTTCTTCTAAATTATTTGTCTCATTTGCGAAAACTCTGTATAACGTCTGTATTATCGTTAAAATCATGTATGTTCAAATGTGTATTAGTATTTCATTTCTATTCATTTTCATATAGTGTAACTTTCGTATATTCGGTGTTTGTTCAATTATGTTAAGGGTCATTGTTGCACATTGTGAAGCGTAGTTTTTTTTCTATAGTTTGTTATCGTTCATAAGCCTGAGCATGATGTCATTCTTATATTGACTCGGTTAGCCGCCTTAATAGCTCCCCCCTTTCCCTTCGCATCTCTCCACACCCCGATAAGGAGAGGCAGAGACGAACCAGACGTTGGGGAAGACGGTCACTAAAATATTTGAGATAGTGCTCCTTCGTTGAAGGGATTTATGAAATTGTAAGCACATGAAAACATCGTGTTAAGAGTAATAAAACTCCTTAATTAAAAAGCGACGTCTACCATTCCAAGCGTGGTTCAAGGAGTAAAACCCTGAACAACATCTACAGGTATGTCTCTGACCTCCTTAACGTACTTGTGTTACTGTATTGTAATCTATAGGGTTTTTATTTTCTGTGTGTGATTTGCCGTTTGGGCTTGGTTCTCTCTCCTGGGAGTTCGCCCTCCTTTCCTTTTGTTTTGGGGCCCAGCATCGACGCCTCTCTGCAAGCCACGAACAGGTCAGATTAAACCATTTTATAAATGACATTATGTACTAGATAGTTAAGTTACGTCCGTAGTTATGATACGTAAATATTTGTTTCATTAATAGTAATAACTTGTGAATAATATATGTAAGTATACGGAAGTAAAGATTCATATATCAATTAGGTTATTAAATACGTTAGATAGATTAACGATATAACGTATTCTTTTGTATGTTGTTTTTTTGTTTTGTCTCTTTCAAGAAACTTTGTTAGTTATAAATTCATTCACACCTTTATATGTCATGCTAACATGTAATATTTATAATAAATGCTACATCATTACCTCCAGTCTAGTAATTTGTGTCCCATCAACCAATTAAGAACCTTCAGTGCCGAAGCACTGTAACAAATTGTTCAATGAGCCCCCCTCTCCTTCGACCGGAAAGATAACTTCTAGGCGGTTGCTGAATTCATCCCACATCCGATGAAGGATGTGTTGCGCTACTGAGTTTATCATAGTTGTAATATGGTTTCTTAAGCCATTCAAATTTGTGTAATTAAGTAGTATGCAAACTATATTTTGCAGAGAAAAATCACAAGGCATGAGACGTCGATGGTTAAAACAGAGATGCCAGTTCTGCATTCCCCGTGTGACCTATTCATAGTTGACATAGACACTCATTCAGGAAAAATCGAATATTCAGGTGCCAATGGGATAGAGGAGGGTACATACATATATATTAGTAACACTTTAGTAAATTAAATAAACACACCTTATTTCATTCATGCCTTCTGCTGCGTTTTTACTAATTTTAACGGTAACTTCTTTGAAAATGTCAGTAGGAATATTGTAAATATCCTTTGTGTTCTTGTTATTCAAATTTTTTTTATTAATGTCTTTTTTGCCGTCATGGGATTTCGGACGAATAATTTTTATTGATTTCTTGTAACATGGAAATACAATAACAATGAGTTTTATGCATTGTTTTTAGACAGCTTTAACATAAAGTTAAAAGACTTAGTAAAGAAAAAAGTAGTACCACCAGGGTAGTGTGCCGTCCCATGACTTGGCAATTGTGATGGTGAAACCGCATGAGCTACAATCCCCCTTAATTCAACCTTATTCACCAGACTTAGCTTCGTCGGATTTCTTACTGTTCCTAAACCTAAAAGAATTGTTGGATTGAAAGAATTCTCAAATAGATATTTCAAAGACCTACATAATTCTTATTTTTTTTTTGGAATAGTTGAAAATTCTTGAAAAACAATAGATTAAATAAATGTGTAGAGCTGAAAAGCGGCAACTACAGATAAAAGCTTTTTTTCTATCTTCCTGTAGAGATTTTCCGATTTATCCTAGTACATGTGCAAGTATATTTTTACGTATATACATCCACCGTGAAAAGTTTAACTATCCGATTAAAGCGGTGTACCCAATAGACTAAGCGATAGTTGATCAGTCGAGTGCAAATCGCTACTACAGTTCCATGCAAAAGTGGATTATGTTAATTTGGAAGCTAATATAAATAACAACGTAAGTTTCACGATTTGTATTAATTTCATTATTGTATTTCAAATGTTATACATTTACTGCATTATATTTATTTATGAAGGCATGTCAAATTAAGTGCATAAATAAAATTGCGTTGCGTACTGTACTCCGGCTTTCGCATTGAGGTAGACTTTATAATTTTATTTTTGTTATATAGTTGGGTGTATGTGCCCAAAAAAGGAACCAAAATGGTACCTGTTGGTGATATAACCTATTTAAGTGACAGTAACTTATATACCTCAACCAAAATATCTTTCTAAAAATGAAAAAGTGCTATGGCATAGCTCCACTCGTTTATGAAGATAATTGTTAAAAGAATTTTTTTATGGGCGTCCACAATTATTTCAAATGACAAAGAGGATGTTATATGATTATGATATATGTTCGGGCGTATCAATTAAAATAATTACAAGTGAATTAGTTAAAATGAATTCCTCAGTATTATTTAGGCATGTGCAAATATTGGATAAGCCGTATTTGTCATGTTTACTCAGAATATAGAGAATAAGATATCACCAGTACTCACTCACAGAAATTCAATGATCAACAAAGTGTGAGCTTAACACTATTGCAACCAACAACGTAAAAAAGTAGTTTGATGTAGTAAGTAAAGTAGTAAAGTAATTTTTTGAAGACGCCAATTATTGTAGTTATGTTGAAGAAAAATACTTCGAATATATAAAAAATCAGAATAGTGCATCTTAGAACATTTCATGAATGTATGGTCTATTGAAGCTTTGAGCTTAAATCTGGTCAATTCCATGAGGAATTTTTAGATGTAATTTTGGTCGATATGCGACAAACTTTGACTAATACTCTCTGAGTTAGGCAATTTAAACATAATGATTTAGGATCAAAAGTGATGTGCAAGTAGAACCGTCCAAAAATTGTATCAACTCCAAAATTTGTCATAGAAATTAACGACAATGTTCTGGACAACTGAATAATTGACGTCAACGAAATAGACCGTTAGAAAATCGACTTAGACAATATGTTTTATTTGAATAATTGGACACGTCTATGCTGTCAGTGTGGGTGCTGCGAATCTTAAACTGTGAACTCTCCAAAAGTAATCCTTTCCCCAAAGAAAGCCATACATTTTTTTGGCATATAAGATAATATGATAAGATAAGTTGATAATTTTCATAGACTATACTGCAAAGGACAAAACCGTTAACGAACTACATATATAAGCATATTCAACTAGACAAATTGAAAAAAGACCTGGAATAGCCCATAAAACTATCCTGTTTGATTACCATATGATATCTTCTGATCTCACTCTAGTCAAGTTACTTGTAAAGAAATGGATGAACTGACATTTCAGGTAGTGTCTCGCCAACACCATTCGGCCGACCTATTCCTAAAGATTTCTATTTACCAAATTCCTTACTATATTGGCTCTTCAATATCGTTGGTCCAAGAGCGTTTAATTTGATGGGGAATATGTTGAGCTCAACATATTCCCCAACATAGTCAACGACAGCAATGATCGTTAATATATGTTTTAAACTCTTAGTTTTATTATATTAAGGACGAAATAACAAAGGCCGAATTCTTTAATAAATGAGCTTAATTGTTCTTCCTTTTTGCATTTTTTAGCGTTTTTCTTATGTTGACCATATTTTAACCATTATAACTACTTTTTTTTGATATTCAAGCAAATCATCTTTGACAAAAAAAAGTGCCAAAGAGCCTGATAGTGACTGGTTAAACGACTGATAACACATTAAACGCCAAAATAGCGGATGCGATAAGAACGCTAAAGTTCAGATGTTTATCTAGTGAAGTCGATGGTTCAGTATTTAAGAAAAGTAATCAACACTGCTTCCTATCTTGCGGCGAGGAGACTAGAGCCAATAGCCATAGAACACTTTACACATGCCAAAATACTACTGTCGCTCCACTCGTCAAAACAGTCGAAAAGACTTATGACTTAGTTGGGCACTACAAAACAAAGACGAAAATTATATATATATACACACTTGCGAAGCATCGACAATCATATCTAAAGTTAAAAACGGATTCACCGCAGCAAAAGTGAAAGACCAAGAAAATCATGGTTTGAAGAAGTGAGGAAAGCTTTCATAGAAGAGATGTAATGTGGAGGCAAATAATGCAGCTGGCACAAAACAGAAAGATCTGAAAGGAGAGTAGTAAAGGGAAGAAACTTAACTCAACCAAGAGTCAGACACTTAGGAGTAGTAGGTATAACTACAATTAAATCATTAACTTAATCGATTAAGAAACAAACAAACAATTCAAAGACAATTAATTATAATATTTTTGCAAAATTCAACTTTAAGAAAACACATTACCAATTTTAAAAAAGTAATGTTTCGGCATAACCTAACAAATGAAAGCAAAATTTTGTTCGCCAAAAGCCCATATTATTAAACGGAACATACATTTTTACTGGTAACAAATCACTCATCGATTGAATTTATAAACGTAAAAGCCTAATTCGCCTGACCCAAATTCGCCGACGAACTTTTACGAAACGTTAAAATCCGCATGATGAATGAGAACGTCGGCAAACACGTGAAAATAGCAAATTCTACCGGATTTTGCAACAGACTCCTACAGTATGACGAGTGCTGCGATTGCTCTGACGTTAATTCAATTTCAGCCCCTCCCTTACCTTCTCCCTCTGCCCATCTACAAACACCATCCGTACCAAACAAAAAAAGGAAGAAAAAAGAAAAATTGGAAATGAAATTTGACAACCAAATTAGCCGTAAATATATGAATGCCCCCGACACACATAAGCGCACAGATTTTACAGTCGGTCCTTTCTGTGATTGATTGCGTTTGGAATGGGATGTCTGCTGTTGATATATCATCATTTCCCCAAGCGGGATACGAACACCCTTTTCGTGATGGTAGTGGTGCAAAGTTCAAAAGGCACATTACATTTGTGTGAGTGGAGAAAATGGTTGATACGTATTACTATTATATACGTACATACTTATGTGTATGTACATATGGCATATACAGATATCGTTTGAAAACTATTTTTATTGTAAAAACTAGAAAGATTGTTGGGAAAGTTAGGATTATCTACTTGATTTTAAATTAAAACAATACAATATACAGTGACTGTCGTAAAATTTTTAACTACAATTTTAGTGAGTTACACTAGTTGATGTACAGCTAGACGAAACCAGATTAAATGTAGTTCTCAGAATTGCAGATGCATCTTAATATGAGCCAAATTAAGTCAAATAGTGAAATTTTGAATCGACTGGCTATTTAATTCAATGGACAAAACTAGATAAGAGAAGAAGCCCAATAAAAGTGTTACACAATTGATTAATGCACAAGTACATACTGGGTAGTTTAGTAAGAGTATGTTCCGCATACTTATATACGTTAACTGATTAGTAAACTGCAGTTCGTTCTTTTCTACCACATAAAAATTTTTCATAATTTGTTAACAAAGTATTACTTGCGTATTTCATAAAATTGTGTACACAACAATATTTTGGCGATGCTTTACAAATATTTATACTCTTGCAGTGGGCGTTAAAAATATACAGTGGTAATGACTATCACGTAAGACTATTTAAAGGCGACGAGTGATCGGGAACACATACTTACCAGTAAACATATACGCGTTGTTGAAGGGAAGGTGGGAAGAGTTCAAATATTCTAGTGGCGTTGCATTTATCCATACTTACAGAAGACAGTGCCACACATCGATAGTTGTTGATTGACGCATTATTTTTTTATGCACATTTTGTTATTTCCTGATCATCGCTCATTCACCTCAGATATGCCAAGTAATAAATTTGCCCGGCACTTGGCGAATACCACATGTGTAGAGTTAGGGTATATATTCATATTTTCAAGGCAAAATTTCTATATATTACCCTTTTATATTACCAATTTGTTTAGGTAATACCGAATACATAGCGGCAGTAATATTTCTAGAATAGTAGCCTACTTGTGAAGCATATTTTATATATTTCTAAAGAGTTAATTAAATAAAGGTGTTTCAAATTCCGCTGTTTTTTAAGAATAAATAAAATATAGATGACGCACTGAATTTGTCTGGGTATGTGGGCATTGAAAGAGATTGATGTATGACATTTATAAAAATGGCTTCGTACACAGTACAACAACGCGTTCAAATTGTTGAATTATTTTATGAAAATCAGCGTTCTGTGAAAAGAGTTTTTAGAAAATTACGTGAATTTTTTGGTTTACATAATCGTCCATTTGAAAGCATTATTGGTCGAATTATTAAAAAATTTCAAGAGACCGGTTCCGTGGAATATCGAAAAAGTGCAAAATACAGTCGTAGTGGTCGCTCACTGGAAAATATTGGTTTAATTCGTGAAAGTGTTGCTGAAGATCCTGAAATGTCCATTAGACGACGTTCACAACAACTTGGACTTAGTGGATCAACAACATGGCGTATTTTACACAAGGATTTAACTCTGAAGGCATATAAGGTTCAAATGACGCAGGAACTGAAGCCACTAGATAATTTAAATTGTCGTTCATTTGTCAATTTCATCAATGAACAACCAACTGATTTTTCTCAATAAATAATGTTTTCCGATGAGACACGTTTTGAACTTGGTGGCTATGTTAATAAACAAAATTGCCGTATGTGGGGTGAAGAAAATCCACGAATTATTCATGACAAACCTATGCATCCTAAACAAGTTACTATTTGGCCTGCATTATGGTCAGGTGGTGTAATTGGACCTTACTTCTTTGAAAATGCTGCTGGTGAAGCTGTAACTGTCAATGTGTTCGATATCGTCGGATAATAACCGAATTTTTGTGGCCTGAATTAATGAATATTGATCTAGAGGATATGTGGTTTCAATAGGCTGTCGCTACCCCTCACCTTGCATACGAATCAATTGATTTATTGAGAGAAAAATTGCGTGGACGTGTAATCTTAAGAAACGGTGATGTTAATTGGCCACCAAGATCATGTGATTTGACACGGTTAGACTATTTTCTTTGGGGTTATGTGAAAAGTCAGTTTTATGAAAACAATCCACAATCAATTCCTGCTTTGAAAGATGAAATTATTCATGTCATTGGTGAGATAGAGCCTCCATTACGTCAAAACGTCGTTGAAAATTTTAACAAAAGAGTGGACATCTGTGGAGCTGCAAGAAGAGGCCATTTGGCAGATATTATTTTTCACATATAAATGTCATAGCTGATACTTCTACTACCAATAAAAAGTTTTTGAAGTGAATGCAAATTATGTGTTCTGTTTATTCTTTAAAAAAAAAACAAATTTGAAACACCCTCTATTTCATAGTGTACACTTTCCTGCGGATCATGAGCAACAAATACACTCGATGTGGCTTATAATACGTCTTCATTTACCCATCCTCCACCACGTTTTCCTTTACATAGACCTACGTACTCCTGTGATTTCCGCTGTATAAGTGATATAAGTGACACGTCTGTTATTCGGTCATCGTACTTGTGTAAACACCATTGTAAACAGTATTAATACTCTTTTTAGTATTATAACTAGAAAGTGTGTAAATAGTTTGGATATAGTACTTGTAGCAATTCTCTGCTCGCGCTCATTTAGAATCTTTGGAGGCCTATTTCTCGATACAATTTCAACAGTTTTGGATATTTTGATATTTTTTTCAATCTGCCCTGCATAACACGCTTTTTCGATAAATTAGGCTGCTTGGCCTAAGGATTTCTTTTTTTATATAATATTAACTTGTACATAGTATCAGACGTGTGCTTACTTTTACAAGTCATTTTTGCGAAAGCATCGAATATAATATTTATTTTTCACAAATACCTGATAGTATGAAGAGAATCTACCGTATTCGTTTTCAATTTATGGTATACAATAGAAACATATTTTATAAAAATGAGGTGTAAAAAACTTTTCTGTCATTCGATGCTAGAATATTGAACAAATTCTTTTGTAGTTGTAAATAATAACAGTTTTCATATTATTATTAAGGACTTTTAGAGTCTTTTAATGTTGTTAAATGAAAGCAAATATACTTTAATCGTAGCCGAATGTTCACATTTGTTCATATTCAACATTCGCGGGATGTACGAACACTTTTGTGACTGACTGTCTCTGGAAAGCAGAGGAAAAATATTATCGACTTTGTATAGAAATTATATTATTCACCTTGACATTACTGGGCGATTAGGATAAATTGTAGCACTCTTGGAAAGTGGGGACAAGAAAAAAAAAGTATGTTTGGCATTTGCTATTTCTTTGGTGTTATGTAACATTGAAAGTTGCAATGAAAAAAATTTTAAAAAGTACCGCCATCCACTATAAGGCCAATTCCACATTGACTTAATCCATCTATAATACCTCTACCAGAAACTACAGAATACCCACCTTCTTCCAATGCATCAAACGGTAAAGAGGTTGGCGAGCAAGAATATTGTCAACTAAAAAAGTTATATAAACATATGTTTATATGACTATTCACACATGTCGAGTTGAACGATTTAGTAAAGGACTACTTTCTTTCAAAATAGGCTGCCGTAATTCTGATATTATGATTTCAATTAAAATGGAATTTACCTTTACGTAGTATTTTTCTGGAGAAGAACCTCCCGTTGATTGCAGTAATATTGGTCTTTTAAAAACTTTACCACATGCCTCTAATGAAAGGAAACCCTCTATAGATTCTGTTAAGACAAGTTTAATAGATGTTTATTGTACAATATAACGGAGTTGTTCATTCAGTTCTCTGTAAAGGAATTTATGATAATCCAAAGTTGCTTCTGAACACAGAAAAGTATCAAGATAACGAATACTATGTGAAGCCTTGAAAGCATTCGATATGTTGATAAGGCAACAGTGATATTTCTTGTTTTATTTGTGAATGGAATAGCAGAGCTAGGGATTAGCATTGGATGTAAAAACAAAGGAACAAACTTACGGTGGGATCAAAGATGTCTAATGGTTTCCAGATTTAAAAAATCGATTTTAAACGGTCAGTTTGAAACTCTTATAAATGCCATAAAAAATTTTTCTAGGATACCAGAAGACACAGAATTATAAGAAAATTATTCGGATTGTGTTTGAAAAGCCTTTTAGTAATTTTGGTCCATTTTGACTTTTTCCTAAAAATCTTTCTCAAGTGAGCGAAGAATAATGGGAAATAGCCCATGAAGATATTAAGGAAATGAAGAAGATGTACCAAGGAATATGGACTGATGACTAGCTATTACTGGTATCTGAGAGAAGAGGTACCTAACCATGTAAATAAAAGAAAACCAATTAAAGGTTATTTTCAAACGAAAGCACTTTTGATTAAAGTCGTATTTTTTTCTATATTTATTTTTTTTATGTAAAAATATAATCCTTTTTGATAGAAAATACAATAAAGTATTTTTATCCTATTCTCTTTATTACTTAAATTGTGATATATTCGAATGTAATAAAGGTTAATTAAAGACAAATTTAAAATTACATTCACATTTTAAGCAGTAGCACCCCAACCAACGCATTTAAATTTGTATTCTTAGAGATTCAAATTATATAATGAACTATTATCGCAAAATGAGAAGTTTAAATGAAACAATCAAGAAGATTCTTTTAAAAAAAGTAAATATTTCAGTGAATAAATACTGAAATTATGATTTAACCAGATTAAATTTTGTATATAATATAAGGTTTTTCAATAGGGATGATATGATTTTGAAGTGACATTTCGGCCATTTGTAATATGTCATGATCTGTCATTTGTTTTTCATTGTATTCAGTAGTATTTACAATTTCATCATGGAGAGATATACCCAAGAACAACGTTTACAAATTATTCAGTTTTATTATCAAAATAATCGTTCTCCAATTGCAACTTTTCGTGCGCTTTTGCCATTTTATGGTCGTAATAATCGTCCAAGTGTGCTCGCTATTCGTCGAATTGTTAAAAAGTTTGAGGTTACATTTTCTTTACATAATTTTCAAGTGCCAATAAGACCAAGAACCGCCCGAAGTAATGCAAATATTGCTGATGTTCAGGCAAGTGTTACTGAAGACCGTAATTTGTCGATTCTAAGACGTTCTCAACAATTGCGACTGTCTCAAACCACAACCTGGCGGATTTTGAGAAAGGATTTGGGTTTGCATCCCTATAGAATTGTTCTCACTCAAGAACTGAAGTCATTGGACCACCGTAAACGTCGTGAATTTGCTGATTTTGCCTAGGAATAACTTGAAAACGATAACGATTTTTTTAAGAAAATCGTCTTCTCTGATGATGCTCACTTTCATCTGGACGGTGTGGTAAATAAACAAAACTGTCGATTCTGGTGCAAAGAAAATCCACAAACTATTTATGAAAAACCATTACATTCACCTCAATTGACAGTTTGGTGTGGTTTTTGGTATGGTGGAATTATCGGTCCGTACTTCTTTCAAAATGAAGCTGGTAACACCGTTACTGTCAATGGAGAGCGGTATAGATTGATGATAACCAACTTTTTATGGCCGGCATTGGAAGAAGTTGATCTTGACAACATTTCGTTCCAACAAGACGGGGCTATGTGCCACACAGCAAATGTAACAATAGAATTATTGCGAGAAAAGTTTGGAGATTATTTCAAGAAATTGTGATATTGAATAGCCTCCAAGAAGTTGTGATTTAACACCATTAGACTATTTCTTGTGGGGTTATTTGAAGTCATTGGTTTATCGAAATAAACCAGACTCTCTTCAAGCTTTACAAGTCAATATTGAACGTGCCATTCATGACATACGACTAGATTTAGTGGAAAAAGTGTTCGAAAATTGGGTTCATCGAATTCGTTCCTGCAGAAGAAGTCGTGGAGGCCATTTGAATGACGTTTTATTTAGAACTTAATTGTATCGATTGTACTTCACATTAAATAAAAAACTTTTGAATTTTCTTAACAATAAGTGTGTTTTTTTTTAAAGAAATCATATCACTCTTATTGGAAAACCTTATGCATTTTATTTGTTTTATCCCATGCATACTTGAAAAATTTTATTATTATTGCAATAGCTGTACATATATTAAGTACGTACATATTCTATTCTGTTTTATAAATACACCTAATATATTACATAAAATAAATAAACAGAACCGTTTAACCTGTATAGATATATGGTAGTACTATATACGAGGAAGAGTCAAAAAGATTTATTAAAATATATACATTCTATTTTAAAAAGAACAATGCAAATAGTACGCACTTTCCTTTCTTCGTTCGTTATTTTCGTGACACATTGATCTTGTGGTGTCTTGCAACATAAAATTTTTCTTTTTTTCCTGAAAATGACAGATTAAATTGATCGTAATTCAGGGTATCCATTTGTTAAAACGAAGTAATTGTTTGCACGATCGTGGCTTAACTGCGATTATAAATGCAGTTGCGTGTCCGGCGCGCGTACGGTGTGACGTTGCAATTAGATCAAATAATTACCCCTATTGTGTTGCGGTCGGGTGGTATACGGTTACGGATACGGGCGACATCAGAGACCCCCCCCCTCCACGTTAGTTGCACATGAAACGGAAGGCGCTCTAGCGGGAATTTATCGTAATTACATCTCATTCATATCACATATGGACGTAAATTTGACATCTGATGCGGTCGAGTGTTTGTCGAACGTTGCGACACCATTATGCTAGTTATTTATTAATTCGGGGGCGCATTTTTTAACGGTCTAAATTAATATGGAGTGTGACAGAAATGAATTTGCTTTCATGTGAGCGCCCATCAATAGAGTTTGCGTTTGCATTCATTCGTACAAAGATATGGACAAAATTCAATTTACTCACTGTTGTTTGTCTGTCTGTCGTTGTTTCGAACTAGCATGTCGTTGTAGGTGATTGGGGACAATATGTTTTACTTTTGTTTTGCAAATAATAGTGACTTTGATGTTATGTAGTCACTCTGATGTTATGTAATTTGAAATATTTACTGATAACACCATAATTTTCAATCGATAATGTAGTTCTTAGCATCGAATATATACAGGATTATCAGAAACTCACGGACAATCGTCAGGTCAGGTAGGGCGATTTTATAATTAAATCACAGTCAACGATCTTAATAGAGAAAATTTGACGAAAATTTTGTCAAAGCAAAAATTTGGATTTTTGAAAAGTTGTATATTAACAAATGTTTTTCTGCTAACGTTGTTGAAGTTTCTAAAAATTATTTCGATGTCAAAATCTAACTCCTTCGACTAAACCTTTAAAAAAAATAAGAAACTTGAAAACCTTTTCAAACTGTGAACTTTTGAATTCGTAAATAGATTATTTCCCAAGTTTAACTATTTTTCCTATAACAGGTAGCGTTCCGTTAGGTCAGAACTATTGTTTTACATACCGCGAAGTCTATATTCAATATTTTTCGCTTTGACGCAAATTTTCTCAAATCAAATATCGATATTTTTGAAATATTTTGTATATTAACAAATGCTCCTCTACTAATATTTTTGCAAGTTCTAAAAATTATTTCGATGTCAAAATTAATCTAACTCTTTCAAATTGAACCTAAAAGAATAAAGCTTAACTTGAGGAACCATGTCAACTGCAAATACTTGTATGTACTAGATATAAATTTGGAACCCAGCCCATAAGAAGAAGTACTAATGACTGTCAAGGTTGTCATCAATTTATAATCAAACTAGCATTGCTCAAACGAAAGGCCATATGATGTTAACAAAATGTTATATAGGTATAAGCCATGATTTGTTACAATAGTAACATTTAAAGCAAGACAGATTTGTAAACTTTAACGCGGCGTATCATTTCCTGATCCCGATGCCACGGTCACATGCAGTATAATTTGGGAAATTAGCCCAGTATACATTGTTGGTGGGATTCGATGAAGTCCACGAAATATTGAATGATGAAGAAGCAGATGAAGATTAAGAGGATGAAGCACCAAAAAATAAAAATAGAAACTACCAACAATATTAAGGGTATTTGATTAATTCAAAATCATGATGATTTATTCATATTCCATAAACAAAATAACAAAATTAATACTATTATATATTAAACGTTTAATATACAATTAAGTTTGCACTGCATTAAAAAGCATTATTATTTTCTTTCCCGGATAACAAAATAAGTACAACAAAAGTTATTTGTAACTCTCGTCTCTCTAGGCTAACTGCAGTCCTAGATAACTTAGCACAATTAAAACTTGAGAAACTTTTCCGGTCGGACTGTTTTCAATTTATTTATAATGTTGGGGTTACAATCCTTCTCCCCGGACCTTTCGGTCGCAATACAAATTGGACCTTTCACATTTCCCTCCACTTTCGGCCCAAAAGTAAATGACCATAATAACGCCGTTCATTTCCGTAGGAATTACGCTATTCTTTTACACAACGAAGAATTATACGCAATTAAGAATAATTATGACTTTGTCGGAACATAGAAAGAGCTTTAACGTTACGGAAACACGTTCGTCTTGAATCTTTCTTTTTTCCACGGTTCCTGCTGTGCGCCGGGATATTTCAATTTCTTCTTGCGCGCTCGTGGTGGTAGGTCGGACCGCGATTTAAAATACGGTCAGATTTCCCTTTATTGGTGCCGTCATAAATTCGCCTATTATGTAATTCCATGTGAATTATTGGAATTATACAAAATGTATTGGAATCTTTTAGACGGCTTAATGCCGATTTATAGCTTAGTTTTTATTTTGGTCGAGTCTGAGGTTTTGTTAAATTCAATCGTGCTATAAAAATGGGAAATGTTTAATAGACTACCTTCGCTTCAGTTTCTTCCCAAATCTCAAAAGAATTATACGAGGGTAGCCGTTTATATTTCGGGAATAGCAAAGGAAGAAACATTTTTTATTATCGAAAATAGTTTTATTGCTTTTCAAAATATTCTCCTTGAAAATCAATGCACTTTTGCATTCGTTTAAACCAGTGAACTGTGAAGACGGTATCTCCAAAATATGAGTTTTAAATGCCTCAACTGCCTCTTCCGGCGTAGAAAACTGTTGATCACGAAGTTTATTCTTCACGTGACGGAACAAAAAGAAATCACATGATGCTAGATCAGAGCTGTGCGGCGGATGGCTTATCAATTCATTGTTTTGCCCGGTCAAATATTCAATTGTTTGAACGGACCTGTGAGAGCTCTCATTGTCATGGTGGAGAACGATCTGTCGTTTTCGGTTTGTTTTCGAAATTGACCGCTCTACAACTCTCTAAAGGCAAGGTTGCAACATGACCAGTTTTTCCGCAAAAACAGGCGACCATTTCTTTTGATTTGCTTCGAGCGCGAACAACTTTTGACTCACCATGGAATATCCACACAGTGCTGTTTACTATCGGGCTCATACATGTAGATCCAAGTTTCATCACCTGTGACGACTTTATAAATGTTCTTTGAAGCACTGCCATTGTATTTTTTGTGCATTTTGGCAACAATTTTTGCGCGGTTGTCAAATTATGTGGTACGCAATGTGAACATAGCCTCTTAACGGCTAAATGTTAATACAGGATCTTATGCACGCTGGTATTACTAATACCTAGAGATGCCTCGATGTCACGGTATGTCATATTACGGTCTTGCATTATCAATTCAGACACTGCATTAATGTTTTCCAACACAACATCTGTGGGACGACCATTCATCGTGGATGATGAATTTCGTGAACGCCATCCAAGTATAAATTCACTATACCAACGATATACTGTAGTTTTCGATGGTGCTTCATCACCATATAAAGAATTCAGCTCGTCGATGCATTCTTGTTGAGATAATCCACGTCGAAAGTTATGAAAAATATTTGCACGAAAATATTCGAGAGTTAATTCCATTTTTTCACTGTCCAGGTAAATATATTGTCAAAAATGACAAAATCACGATGCAATCTTCAGATCGGTGGCAACACTAACAGCATTGTCAGTTCCCGAAATATAAACGGCTACCCTCGTATTTTACTTCTTTACATGACAAAAGTGTGTTCGTTTGAAGTTGCTAAATCTTTATAGGCACTCATGTACCTTCCTTCACTATGTCTACTACAATGACTACTCATCGAGCATGTATTTCAATATCAGGGGTCCCACAGGGATCAAACCTTGGACAATTGTTGTGTAATATCATTAATAATTTGATTAGTTAGTCGATGGAAGTATTCATATCATTAATTGTACTGGCCTGTGCTGATGATTTAAAAATTTAGCACACCATTAATAATAGGCAAAGTAGGAATGTCCTTTCCGTGATCCTAAATTTAACTGTCTACTTGCGTTTATTAAGCAAAATAATTTTAAATATAAAGAAATGCCTCTTTTTACCATTTACTGGGTAAACAGCAAGAAATCGAGCGTAAAATACATATAAAAGGTCTTGTTCTCTTTTTTGATAAAAAGCTTGGTTTCTTAGACCACATTTTTACTGTTGTAAATTCTTCATTTCAAACCATTGTATTTCTTCTTCAGACTTGTAAGAATTTCAATAATATATCTTCACTTAAAACTGTTTTCCATGCGCTAGTGATTAATAAGTTGGAATATGGTGTCATAATTAAAGCGTTTTTCTATGCGTTAGTTAGAATACAATGTCGTAATGTGATGTCACTTATATAATACTCAAATGAATGAAATATAGCAGATTCAACGAAAATTTCTGAAGTTCTTGTCATTTAATAATGATGAAATTTATCCTGCTCTTGTCTTGAATTGTGTTCGTCTGTTAGAACGACATGGGTTTGATTCGTTGACTAGAACAAGATAGACTATCTGGCAAGAAAAGAACTGGTAACGAATAAGATTAACCCGCCTGCTTTATTTTCTCAAGTTAAGCTCCGAGTATCACGTTTATCGTCAAGTAATTAGTACGGCAAAGTCAGAAACCAATTTACTCTTTAAAAGCACCTTTAGTACATTTAGATAAAAATTAAATTTATTTCCAGATATATTTCTTTGATTTTTTTAGAATGTATCTTGTGTTCATTGATACATTTAGCCACTGTCTTAGGTACTGCTTGTGTGGATATATGTATACAAAGGGTACTAGGAACGTTTTGAATACAGCTTTGTTTATTTAATTTTTTCAAAGTAATTTCCTCTACATTCAATACACCTCTCCATCCTTCGAAACTAATCTTTAATCCAGTTCTACCAAGTTTCACTAGGGAGTAAAGCACACTCGTTATCCCAAGCCCGTAGAAGGTACTCATCACTGGAAATGTCGCCTCCCTTTTAGTTTCATTTTCACATGCGGGAACAGTGCAAAGTCGCAGGGAGCGAGATCTGGACTGTACGGAGGGTGCTCGAGAAGTTTCAATCCTGTTTTGGTCAAATATTCGGTGCAGGCTTTAGCGTGGTGATCTGGAGCATTACCGTGATGGAAGAACCAGGTGTCCATTCGTGACTTTGGCCGCAGGTTCTTCATAGATCCAATAACTTTAGGCAGGCACTCTTCAGTATATCACTTAGCCGTGACTGTCTTCTGTATGTCCAAAACGATGCGGTACACAATTCCACTCGATTTAAAAAATACAGCTATCATTTTCTTCTTTACGGATCGGGATTTTCTACGGGTGTGTCCTCATCATCAAAGACCCAAACTTTGTTTTGAGCTTTGGTCGGCACATCGTAATAGTACAGCCATACCGAGATTGTCCCTTATTAAACTTTTTTAGCATCTCCCGGCACCAAGTCACACCTCGTGTCATCTTCATCTGCTCTTCAGTCAGTCGATGCGGCACCCAGAGAGAACAAACTTTCTTCACTTGCAAATGATCATGCAGAATCGAACGAATTGCTGGTGCATTTAAGCCTGAAGTACCCTCTATCTGTTGTCACTCGCCTGTCCTCGCACGAAATTATAACGCGAAACTGCCCCTATCTCATTTCGTGACCACGATGTCATCGCAAACACTTTACACTCTCACTGCTAATGAATAACTGAGCCCATCGACATGGCGCGGCGGCTACTATGCACGTATGAACGTGTCTCAACATGCAGCAACAAGCAGCTTGCTACTGTTCGTTGTTGCGCCATATTGCAAAACTTTCCCCTACTCTTTGTACATACTTATGCTCCATATTCTTTCGTATTACAGTTTCGAAATTATAATTACCATGCCATAGTTTTCTTATATTGGTAACTGGTGAGTCCTTAAGTTACGCCTCTCTTCAAAATTATATTTTAACTGTATTATTGTAGGATGATGGTCAACTCAACTCGGAGAATAAACCAACCTCAGCGCTACAGTAAAGCTATTTCATAAATCTTCTCTGAATTATATAATGCTTAATTTATGGCATTCAAAAAATCCTCAAGTTCCGGTTCTAGGTTTCTGTACTCAAGTCTAGGCTTTACATAGGTACAAAAACCGGCGTTCTATTTCTGAAATTTGGAATGACGAAGTGCTTCTGATTATAAAATCCAATATCTTCATAGCAATATAAATAACATACTTTCTACGTTCCGTAAATAGAAGATTGCCGTCAAAGAAACGTACATTTATAGATAAATAGTTGACTTTAATAGCAAAATTTACTACCCCGCATTTCAGTTTATTAAAGAATTGTTATACTCACGTCACTAGGCTATTTTGATAATCTACAGTAGTTACAAAAAGTTACAGTGAACAATGAAATTTATATGTGGAAAACTAAGTTTAAAGACACACACATCATTCAGAAACATTCCTTATTCCTCAAAAAATGAGAAGTTTTTATGCATACACATAGTTGAACAGCTCCAACGACCTCATTAAAGTGACCCTTTTCCCTTAATGATTTTTTCAAAGTTTCAGACTTCAATTTTTGAAGCCTAGCCAGCGTATAAGCAGCGACAAAAGGACAAGCTTATTCTGTGAGAAGTAAATATATTTCTAGATTTTTACGCTTTGTTCCGTGAGGTGCTTTTTTGGTTGTACAGTCCTTCTAATAGCCCAATTTAAGCTGAATGTTCATATGCTGTGCATATTCTGATAGCTTTTCAACAAATTCATTGCTAATCCCTTTTTCTTCAATATAGTTTACAAGTAAATCATATAGACAGGAAACTATTACTTCTTCTGATACAGTAGCACATACATTTTCAAAGCAATTTATGTAATTTCCTTATCGGTTTTTTTTGTTAATACTCATTCAATGTAGCTTTGAAACTATTTTTGTGGGAATAGTTTTTACTTCCTCAATCTTTCTTTCGGCCAATATTTCCTCTGTCAGAAGCTCTACAAGTTCTCGTTCAGCTCGTTTTATCACACGTACACATAAATGCCCCCACTATTTTTAATATTGAATTTTGCATTGCCACTTTTCTTTTGTTTTATACTTATGTAGATGATAGAAATATACAAACTTGTATTAACCCTTATTTGTTTTAAATATTTTAATTTTTGAAATAAATGGGATGTAAAAAGTATTTATATTTCACTTGTAGGATGAAAAAATTACATCTTCAATTAAGAGAATACATTCAAAGTAAAAAATCTAAATTTTTGTCAAGTTTTAAATTCACTCCACGACAAATACAAAAAAGTCCTTTTCTCTTTAAAAGGAAAGTAAAGCCATATAAATTGCAATTCATCTAACTAGCTTTGAAAATATACTACCGCGTTGAGAGAAGTAATATGGATGAATGAACTGCAAAAAAGGAGTCTACTTTTTTCGTCTAAGTGATGAAAACATTGCTACATCTTACGGTAATCTCGTCCAACAAAAAGTCACCCTTTCACTATAAAATACAGGAACGAATTTTTTTTGCTATTCTGGATAAGTTAGGGTTATTCAGGACAAGAGGAAGTTACCCTTCCGTGATGACATTCTCCAGCTTTTTGACGATATAAAGTAGTACAACGTGCAGATTAGGCGACGGGATCCTTCAAATAATTACTTGAATGGACGTCCGTTGGCCGGAGCATTAAGATCTCATTGAAAGTTTCGGTAAAGTTGAACAATATCCAGACCGGTGACGGTGTTCTCGATGGAGAGGCGAAAGGGGTCGGAAGCCCGTCCGTCCGTGCCGAGAGGCGACCCGGAGGATTATTGAGTCTTCTTATCTGCGATGACCAACACTCGATTTACCCGCGGCCATCACGCTCGCCTACCCATCTAGGAACAAACATAAAAGTTAGTGTAAACGGGCGGAAAGCTGTTTATACTACTATTGACAATTTATGCTTAGATAAGCAAAGTTCAAAGAGGAAAGGACGATCCTCTACAACTGCCAAGGACTAGATAGTCTACTTGTAGGGAGAATGGTAAGATATACATACATATGTAATGTTACCAATTAATATAGTTAAATAAATATAAATACTAATAAAAATAAATAAATAATATTTATTTTAGTAAGGTCAAAATACTTAGGTATGTTTGAAAGAACATTGTAATCAATATTCCTCATATAGATTAATAATTGATTTTTATTTTTGAGTAACCGTAATAGCTATTTAGACCCATATAATGTTCCATGAGAGGACCGGATAATCTATTACTGTCTTGCAAGTAAATCGACTCTAAAATGTACTTGAAGCCATCGACTATAGTTACAGGATCGTGCTGTCATGATTGTTTTTATGAATATTTGGAATGGATATATTATTTGTGCGTGAACAAGTGTAAGACCAAAACGTACAGGATCAGTTCTCATAAAATCTTAAATATGAATCGGATAACCTCGATTTATAATTTCCTTCCGTAGCTTTCTGTATTTATTCAGATCCAGCGCATATCCAGTCTTCTTGTATCTAATATGATATTTATTTTTATGCTTTATGTCGCGTATATCATCAGGTGTAAACCAAGCTGGGAATTAGACCTAACGCTACTTTTTAAGAGTACATGGGATTTCAGATATACGTGAATTGTTTGATAGAAAGCATGACAAGCTTTGTTAACATCCTGAAGTCGCTCAATGAAAGTCAAATCAACGCGAGAGAGGATCGTATTATAGAGATGTATAAAATTAGCTTTTCTAATATTATATATTTTGAAATTAACGTTTGCAGTCTAATTGGATGAAGTACCAGAAGTGAAATATAAAGAAATTTTTAGTACTGGATGATGTATGTCTTCGTATACATAATACGATAAATACTAAGTCGAGTAGCAACCTTGAAAATTTAAAATTTTATTTATCTGAGAAACATCAAGAAAGTGTAGGAAATCATTAAGAGCTTGAGATTTGCTATCATGAATTACGGATTACTGAAGTGTGAAATATTAAAATCGCATAAGTACTTCTTAAATTGTAAGGCTTGTATGGTTTTATGGATAAATCTCGTCGCAATTCATTTCAAAATATTTGATGGGGAATGCGAAGTACACTGGTTGTTGGCCTTATCGATTTTTTCAGGATGCAAGTTAACTTATTTCGTTCAACGCTTTACTCAGATATTCGGGGACTACCTGAACGTTTTGCGACAGAATAGTCTCTGTAAAAATGGTATACTCCTTTTTAATCAAGCTGCGGAATTGTAATAGATTAGCACGCACGGATTTGAAATACACAAAAGCTCTGCGCGACTAGGTCGTCGTCTTGAACATCACTGACAGGATTTGGCAAACTCGACACATGATTAAGTTGCTCATACATAATAATGGTATTTTTCGTTAGCCATATAAAATACTACCTCATTCGAATTAATACAATAGTGGTAGCTTTACATTCAAATACGCTTTTTCAACCTATAGCCCTTTGAAATCGGACGAATACTTTAGAAACAATAAAATTTTTGCATTAAGATAATTTTAACGAGAAATGTAATGCTAATTTAAAAAATCTAAATTATAACCCACCTCAAAGAAAATACAAAAACTCCACAAAATTATTAATTTTTGAAGAATTTAAACCCCCATAATAAAGCTAAGAAATTTAAAGCTTCAGAAGAAGTGTTGGTAATATGTACTCTAAATACAAGGTTCGACTCATGTAAAATTCCCAATTCATTAAACTCTGTTTTATCTAGATATTACATATTTATTACTATTTGAATGCCATTAATGTAGTATTACGATATAAAATGTGGAATAAATAGAAGGAGGCTAACCACGCAACATTTTTCAATACTTAGGATTAAATGTTTTGAACCAAACTACAGCTATATTTAGATTGTATTGGAATTTATGCACATTATTTAGGACAGGAATCTCGTAATATTTCTTAATTCCGAAAATCCACTAGTAATAAACCTATGTTGATTCTATAAAATTGGTGATCGAGTGGTATTGAATAGAAAAGAATGGAGAAGCTTTTTATATGTTTTGGAAAAGTTTGTTATAATAAAATTGGATGTATTATTGAATAGCAAAGAGAAATAACTACCTTTATGTACCAACACCACTCTCGTCTTTTTCCAATGGTTAGGAAAAGCGCTGTTGGAAATTCTACTTTGCATTATTATTAACATATGTTAATAATGCAAAGTAGAATAGCAAAGGCATGGCTGCATTCTCGAAGTAAGAAATTAGATAACAATTGAGAAGTTTTTAAGGGATATATGCAATATTACATCACTGTTGCTGATTAGAAAATACAATTCTAATATTAAATTAATAATTCTGCTGTAAATATTTGACAGAAATATATAACTTTATTGCTATTACAACATTCATTTTGACTATAGACGTACTAATGTAACAACTAACATCGACAATATTTTCACAATCGTTCCTTTCAGTCTCCTTCTAACATGAGGATCTGAAAAAAGAGAACATTCCATCGATTTAGCGACGCTTTCGCGATGGTTTTACACTCTCACTTTGTTCTTTTCTCACTCCTTCTATCGAGAACAATTTGAAGGTACTCGACTAAAATGCACTTCAATGTCTGACTACTATTGCATGTATGTAAGTGTCTCTCTGTTCCTGTTAAAATCCCCAATCGTGCGAGCTAAGATATTAATATATCTGCACTCTTTCAGACCAGTAAAGTATAAAATGGCAAATTTTTTTGGTCGTTCGTGTTCTTATTTGATTATTTTTGCGATATATGAATTTTCCTAATACTGACTTACACTTGTTCGTTGTCTAAACCTTATTACCAGACATGTCGTATATAACATATATAGCTGACGGTATAAATTCTGTATAATAACGAACGCAGGCCAATGTCCCATGCAAATAAATTTAATGGGAGCGCGGGACTGAGAAAGTAGGTATAAATATCTTCCCCCAAATTAGCCTAGTTAGTTTTGATTCAGTTACTCGTAGTATGTAACGCAAGCAATAGTTTTTGTTGAAACAAGTGCTGCGTATGTAAAATGTTTCGAAGCAGTGTTTTCTGTGTGAGCCCTGTAAAATGACAATTGCACCGGCACCTGGATTCTTAACACAATTCAAAAGACATCAGCAGATGAAGCGTTACGGATGAACCTAAAATTTAAATAATCTTTCAGGACGCCCTACATTAAAATAACGCGGTAATATAAGGCTATTAGTTTAGACGGGCGCACGTGATTTGGGCATACAACAAAGATTGGTCCGATATTATGAGGTCAAGAGGTCCTCTAAGATCGATGAAGGTATGATATAAAGATGACAGTTTAGAATAGATCCTAAGAAGACAACATTCCAGAATATTAAAGCAAAATGTGTAGGGAATGGAAGGCTGCGAATAGTATTGCATCAATGGATTGGCCTTCGCCTACGCCAACTGAACGGAAAATACTTGAACACGTATGAAGCAAAAATTTCGAGAGAAACGTATATACAAAATTATTTCTCAATACAAAGGCAATATGACACTTATTACTTACAAATTATGGGGAAAATTTGATCGTAAGTATGAAAAGTCGCTGTACGGCTATTCTTAAAGATAATGGAGACTTAACGCCATATTAAATATTGACGTATAAGATGTACTTTTTAAAAATATACCTGTTTTTTCTATTAGCCTTTTTTTGGTAGAAATATTAGCCTACGTTTCTTGTTATAGAGACTGTAATTATTAGACATGCCTAAAATATTAAATCTTATGGAATCCAAAAACATATGAATATTTATTTATACTTTTTAATGCATTTGGGCTAATTAGAGACTGTTTGATTTGCATTTGTGTTCACACATTTTTTTACTTTATAAAAGTTCACAAAGGGCCGATGGGATTCAAGTCTAAACTTTTAGCTTTTTTAAAAGCCCAACTGCATTTTTCCGAAAACGTTAGATTAGTTTGGATTACTTGAGGTGATCATGGAACCATTCCACTGTGATATTTCCAAATCTATTATGAAAGTACGTTCTCCAGCTTCATTCTTTAAATTAGACCTAGCAGCTTCGAAAGTGGCTTTTCTGTATATAGTCTAGATTCAGAGTAATTATTTCCCATTTGTAGAGACCGCGTTCTTGTTTAATTTTCGCATCAGAATTGGACATGGATCACAATTTCTTCTTCTGCTTTGTAAAACCTGGGCATGGTTTCTACCGTCAAGCTCATAATAATCATATGTTTGTTAGTATTATCATTTAAACCGATTTTCGATCCCTACTCAATAAGTCCGTTGAAAATCTGGGCGACTTTTCCTTAAGAAATTGTTTCGCCTTTCTTTGAGTAAGAAACTACTTACACTTTTCTTGAAATCAACCTCAGGACAGCACCTAAGACGACCATAAACCAAGGTTGTCGAGTTTATCCGCTCTTTCATCAACAATATAGGCTTTGTGGACGGTACCAAGCTATTGTTATTTTTTTGCGACTACTGAGTTCATGCAATCCTATGTAAGTTAATAATTCACCTGTACTGAATCTACTGTCTTTAACATTACTTGATTATCGAAAAAAATAGCCTCTGTTTGACTTGTTCCACCTCGTCTGCTCATTTCTTCAACATAGTAATATAATGGAGCTACTCTTGCTTAGAATACCGTAGTCTGACTGAGACTAATTTGATTCATCGTCATTTCTTTAAGTTCATAAATTCCGATTCATCGTTCTGTCCTCCGTATACCAGACAGATTCTGTTTTTGCAATCGTTATAGTTCTTATCAAAATTGAATTTTTAAACTCAGGCATCCCTCATCATTTCTATAAGGAGACTGCCTCAAGTTCTATTAATTTAAATCAATGTCATGAACACATAGCTTCTAGAAAATTAACATTGCATTTGTCCGTAGGCTACTGATTTTGTTCCTACTTATACAGATATTCTAGAAGTAATGGATCCAATATTACCTCCAGTGCAACTATAAAAGTTGTTTCTCACAGCTCTTATGACACTTAGACATTCAAATCTTTGTAGTAGTTAACTCGTTTTACTTAGTTTTTGACCATCATGCTATTATTGTATATTATGGATTTAGTTACCCTTGTGTACAGCCATAAATTCCCGAAACCATGCTTTGTTTAAAGTTTCAGAATGTTATTCCAAATAGTTTCTTTATAGAGGGATACAAAACGATATAGCGTGGTAGTATAAGAGTGTAATCTACCAGGGCAAACGAACATTTCTCTAATGCCTACTGACGACGTGTATTCCCAAGTTATAATACTACCTCCACCATAGATAGTGGTATGTACTACACAATTTTCCGAATTTTATCGTAATTTAGAAGGTTTTCATTATTAGATATTTATGTTTATGTTTATATATTGGTATAAATAACACTGCAGTGACATATATTCATTCTTTAATATACATGTACATATATTAGTTTTCCATTACAAGCTCTGGAAATTGTTTCTCCCATTAATATAAATGTAGTGGTAGATATTGTTTGGTTATTGGATTAACCCAGTGACTTCACATTGCATCAATTAGTTTAATGCAGCGAAATATCAAGTAACACAACATCTAATCCAGTAACAATACTAGGAAATCCAGACTCGCATACGGTTAGAATTGCACCTATAAGTTTATCTCCAGTTAACGTTATTGCTGTCCGATAAATGGGATATTCCTGAAACGGATATTTAACCATGACTTACTAGATACTCTAGTTGCAATAATGACCATCACGTTCTGTATAACCAAACTGTTATGCACAGAATCTCCGTGACTGCTCTTGCTGGCTTACTGCTTATACACATTGTCAGATAATTTTGAATTTAGGAAATAAAATATTAATATCCCATAAATTCCCAACTTATGACACTAAATTATTATTACAATTTATTCTAGAAATTTAGTTTTAAAATTCATAAATCTTTTATGTAAATATATCTTTAATTCCAATTTATCACTATCTTCGTCTTTTAGATTTCTTTAAAATTTTGTGCCTTCACTAATAATAAAATTTACGCAGTCCTGATATATAATCATATACTTCTCTCTGCTCTTTCTTTTGTAAATTTTGGGAATACGAAGCTTTGTACGTTATTTTCTTTATTTTTTTGGTCTTAACCATAGAACATGCGTGGATATATTTTACTTATTATTTAAAGTCATCAATTAGTCCAAGTTCTTTTAACAATTTTAATTGCAATTCTTGAAAAATATAAATTTTCCATTATGCAAAGTTAATTAATACAAAACCGTCATTTTAAGTTCAGAAACAATCAGAAACACAATAGCCCAAATATATGAAAATAGCTCGATAACTAGTTGGCCTAAAGCATAGAGAATCCGAATATGGTGAAATTTTCTTTACCATTTTGTAGAACACTCCTTTATTAGGTTAAATATGACATCTTGTGCGATTTTTAAATAGTGAAAAAAACCGAGTGTTGAGTTTCAATATAATATAACCGAAATCAGAGTTGAATGTGACAGTCGTACAGTCAGCTTCTTTGTCTAAAACTGTTAAAAAGTGTAAATATGGTACCGTGCCAACCAAGATTGAACTACGGGATGTCTAAAACAGCTTCTGTTCCAGATATGTTTGAAGAAGTCTACCGTATCGTATTGGATAACCATCGAGTAAACCTGTGCCGACAGCACACGTAGTGAGTGTCTCAAAACGTACTCGTCCACAAGTTTGCAATCGACAGCGTCAAAATTAATGAATTGAGATTTGAATTAATGCTTCATTCGCCCTATTCTGATATTTTAATTTTTATTTTTAATGGTCAGATGTGTATTATTATTATTATCATCAAAATATTTATTTAATTATTTATTTTATTATTATTATTCCTAGTATTATGAAATTAATTTACATAGTCATGAATAGCTGTTTCTACGAGATTTTTTTTTAACTTGTCACACCTTGAGTTGTATAAAAGTTGCTGATGTTCTCTTTTATCGATTGCACGTCGACTGTTAAGAAGTCTGCTATAGTTCATGCCATTAAAAGTTCAAGTTCGAACATTGCGTAGATTTATTGAAATTAAGTTACTACTTAGTAATGATTGCGTTAGAATATATTATGCCGATCGAATAATTTATCGACTTACAATAGGTTTGTGTTAGTTAAATCGATAAACCTTGACACGTGCTTGAAGGTTCAGGTTGAATTAATATTGGTATCTTACTAGAAGGACGACCTCATTTTCATTAATTAATCCTCGAAACCAACTGTGAGGGTTCTTTTCTCCCCTACCTTTGGTAGCATGTTAATTATCGAATGGACTGTGTTGTTGTGTGTATGAAGATCCCGTTATGGTTCAAAGAGGCTGTCTGGCATCTCGCTTGACGATCTAAGACACCAAGAAATTAAAATTATGCCAGGGATCAAAGACGTTCGTAATTAATCTTTTTTAAATAGTTCATCGTTATTTATATTTTATTCTTACAACTGTGGAATTAATCTTTTAGTTTATATGCAACCGTTCAGTCTAATTACGGGATCATTTAAGGGCGCTTAGATCCTAATTTGTGACATTTAAGCACTCGTTTAAATTTAATGGCGAACTTGTTAAATTGAAGGTGTTTATACAATTATGTATTCATACATTTCGTAGAATGAATTGCTTTAACTAGTTACTGACTCGTTAGACAGTATTTATTATTAAAATTGGCATACCTACAACCGTAAATCAACTAATGGGCTTGTGGATATACCGTACCCTATTTAAGTATTACTTATAAAATTCGATAACTCTAATGTAGTTGATAACTCCAGTTTATTCGCTAGTAATTGCTCAACATTAAAATATTGCCTTCATAAATTTGTTAGCTTCAATTTAATTAATTAAGGGCCTCTTTAGTAATTAGATTACGATTTATTAGTCAAATATTACCTTCAGATATTTGTTAATTCTAAATTAATTAAGGGTTCATCGAACGGTTAAACATTTATTTTTGCCAGCTTTCAATTAAATAGTAATCCATCAGCTAAATTACAATAGTTTTTTCCTTGACATAATGTTTTTGCTTTCCATAGACCACAGTCAATATTACGCCATTACTTATGTGATTTATCGTTATTATTTTGTTTTTTCCTTTTGTTGTTAAGAAGTGTCCGATAAGTGACACACATATTATAGAATATTTTTTTTGTATAACTAGTGTGGAGACTAGGTGGAGATAAGTAATTAGAGTTCAGAACTGTAACGTAGACGTTTCTTTTTTTAGATGGCTGTTTAGTAAATATATCTTTTTTAATACAACATATTTCAAAAATAATTGAACAGATACAATAAACCTGTAATAGCGCTTAACTCCTTTTTTGCTATTAGGAGCCCCCCCCCCCTTTTTTTTTCTTTCTGTATTAACTAAATACCGATCGTATTTTGTTGTTCCACCTTTTGCTTCAGTATTATCTTAGAGCTTTCAGGATAACAATACTATGGCGTCCGTCCTATACAAGTATATATTTTTGTGAATATTACAGGCTTACCTGATCTTATTACCGTTCTTTATTTTATTTGGCTTACTTTTGTATCTTTATCATCTGCTAGGCGCTTTATATGATAATTAATATTGGAAATAAAAAAAAATGCAAGGCTGTGGGATGATGTAACAATTTATTATATTTCAACAGAATACACCGACTAGCAAATTGAATTAAACATGCGACTTCATAATTAAATATAAAGATGTTACTCTTCCTACAAATAATTATCAGGGCGATTCGGATTACGAAGAGAATGCATACATATAAACTTCCTTTTAATTTGAATAACGGAAAGATCTCATAAATATTTACGCTCTCAAAGATATTCAGAATCGCTTTCAGAGATTTAATAAATAATTAGAAAGAAAACAGAACAAAATTAACACTACAATTTTACAATCAATATGGCGTCCTATTAGGACTGATTAGGACTAACTAGCAAGAGGGAACTCTCCCCCTCCTCCACCACTCTCCGAGCTTATTTCTTGAGCTAGTTTTAGTACCCTGGAGGTCAAGCAAAAAGATGTTTAAGGTGAAAATATGGGGATTCATTTATTGTCCTACTAAACGCATAACGGTATGTTATAGCTTATGTATATTAGGTACATTGTCTCAGAAGTATATCTATTTTCCTTAATGTATTCCCAGAAAGGTTTTATTAATACAAAAGATAAAAACGCATAGTATTGTTGGGCTGCATTTCTATTCGTTTTCGTTGTATTATAGGTTTTCCCATTTTTATATTGTGGGTTTAATTTGAAAAAATGTCTAATTTATATCACCCTGTACTTATATACTTACAGGTCTTTTATGTTTAGTTATTGAATCTATTACAAAGGGTACTAGGAAAGTTTTGCAATATGACGCAACAGTGAATCGTAGGAAGCTGCTTGCTGCTGCATGTTGAGACATGCTCATACGTGCATTGCAGCCGCCGCGCCATGTCGATGGGCTCAGTTATTCATTAGCAGTGAGAGTGTAAAGTGCTTGCGATGGCATCGTGGTCACGAAATGAGATAAGGGCAGTTTTGCGTTATAATTTCGTGCGTGGTTTAAACATAGACTAGTGCTTCGAATAAATGACTCTTGCACTAGGTGATGTTTGTCCACATCGCACAACGATATTCAGGTGGTATAGAGAATTCCAAATGGGAAATTTAACTGTGGAGGATGCTGAGAGGCCGGGAAGACTACGAACGTCAGTTGCGGAGGAAAACGTTACTACTGTGAGGAAAATGTTTGGCGAGGACAGAAGAGTGACCTATCAACAGATGGAGGGTACTTCAGGCCTAAATACACCAGCAATTCGTTCGATTCTGCATGATCATTTGCACGCGATGAAACTTTGTTCTGTCTGGGGGCCGCATCAAATGACTGAAGAGCAGATGACACGACGTGTGACTTGGTGACAGGAGATCCTAAAAAAGTTTAGTAAGGGACAATCTCGGTATGCGACAGGTGACAGGTGACGAGACTTGGCAGTACTATTACGATATGCCAACTAAAGCTCAAATCAAAGTTTGGGTCTTGGATAAAAAGGACATACCCGTAGTTGTCAGAAAATCCCGATCTGTAAAGAAGAAAATGATAGCTGTATTTTTCAAATCGAGTGAAATTATTGGAACGCGTCTTTTTGGACACACAGAAGACAGTCGCAGCTAAGTGGTATACTTAACAGTGCCTGCCTAAGGTCATTGGATCTATGAAGAACCTGTGGTCAAAATCAAGAATGGACACCTCGTTCTTCCATCACGATAATGCTCCAGCTCACCGCGTCAAAGCCTGCATCGAATATTTGACCACGACAAGATTGAAACTTCTAGGGCACCCTCCCTACAGTCCAGATCTTGCTCCCTGCGACTTTGCACTGTTCCCGCATGTGAAAATGAAGCTGAAAGGGAGGCGGTTTTCCAATGATGAGGATCTTCTGCGGGCTTGGGAGAACGAGTGTGCTTTATTCCCTAGTGAAACTTCGCAGAACTGGTTTAAAGATTGGTTTCGGAGGATGGAGAGATGTATTGAGTGTAGAGGAAATTACTTTGAAAAAATTAAATAAACAAAGCTGTATTGCAAAACTTTCCTACTACCCTTTGTATGTATATTGTCTGAGATTACGATATGCGTTTAGGAGTAATAACGTGCACGCAATAAGATAATCCATTTATGTTTAGAGTAAGTGACAAAAATTCATATAATTTGCCAGGGAAGTTTAATCAATATTAGCCTAACATCTCAAGAAGAAAAGAGACAGAGTTAGACCTGAGTTGTAATTGTTAAATTGAAGTGTTAATTTTGTTGTTTTCTTTCTTATTATGTATTAAATCTCCGAAGGCGATTCCGATTATCTTCGAAAGCATAAATATTTATGAGATCTTTCCGCTATTCAAATTAAAAGGTGTATATATGTACGCATCCTCTTCGTAATCCGAATCGCTCTGATAATTGTTTATAGAGGGAGTAGCATCTTTATGTTTAATTATAATTTCACATATTTAATTCAATTTGCGGTCGGTGCATTCTGTTGAAATACAATAAATTGTTACATCACCCTAGGTCCTTGAATTTTTTTTTATTATTGCCAATATTAATGATCATATAAAGCGCCTAACAGAAGATAAAAATACAAAAGTAGGCAAAATAAAATAAGGATCGATAATAAGATACTTGTATTAAATTTTACTACTTCTTAATTATTATTTATCCCAGTGATTTGTTATTTACTTTAGATGTTGAAGATTTTTAAGTGTATTGTGGGTAATGTTTTATAGAAACGTATGTGTTTTAACATTAGCAGGCGATGCTTCTCATTCAATTGAGAACATCAACTGTAGGTCATAAATGAGATTTTTACAGAAATATAGTACCGATCCTTTACAAGACAGGTGCCACCGAAACCATATGAACATAATAATTGTCAAACCATCAACAGGGAAAGTATACTTGTTTAACTGTAGTAATACCCGAAAAGGATTAGGTAGGTAAAATTATATCTATCCAAATAAATCGAGATATACTTATGTTATTTATTGATATATTATATATATATATATATATATATATATATATATATATTTATTAGGCAGGTAAAATAATAGTATAGTATATATACTATAATTTTACATGCCTAATTCTTTTCGGGTATTACTAGTCTTAACCAAGTATACTTTCCCTGTGGATAGTTTAACGATTAATATTTAGGGTTATAATTATTCACTTATAAGTAAAAGAAAGATATCACCTTAAATAATTCTGCAAAACACTCCCCAATACTTAGTTATTGGTTGAATCTCCTTATTCTGATAAATAAAAGTCCAGGAATGGTCATAATTTATTGTTATTGAGTAAATAAATATTTAATGTAGTGCACGAAAAGATTAGATTTCCGTATTTAACGGAAGTAGAATTATCAGTTAAGATTTAATAATTATCGTTCTCTTAAATTGTTAGTACTATTAATACAATTTTCTAAAATTATTGTTAAAATGCGGAAAACAAGAGAGTTTCTATTAAAGGTCCGCACGATTATTGCGGCTTCATATAAGCTCGGACGAAGTAACAGAGACATTGCAAGAACATTGAAATTAAGTTGCCGAACTGTCGACTATAACGTAAAAAAATATCAAGAGACATGTCATTAAGTAGAAAACGAACAGGACGACGGAAAGCGATGACATTGGTGGAAGTTAGACGCATAATTATGATAAGTTAACGATATAAACGAGAACCGCACCTGAAGTTACGGCTGAAATAAATATTGTGCCTGAAAAACAAATTAGAGCGATCACCGTGAAAAGGAAATTAAGAGAGTGTGGTTTATTTTATAGAATTGCGTTGCCTAAACCAAGCAAAATAAAACAGCTGCAATAGGCTGTAAAACATCAACACCGGGTAGTCAAGGAATGGAAAAATATTTTGTGGACAGATAGGTCTAAACTTAAGCTTTTCGGTTTCAAGCCTTATTATACTATAAAATTACCATTTTATTATTATTTATTATTATTTATATTATTTATATTATATTTTTTAAAGCAATTCATAAGAGGAAGCGCTCTTTTTGTCCCACCACATGCACAATATCAGCGTGCGCAGAGAAAAGTATTAACTTTGATTCAGGGAATCCTTTTTATTGGAACTAAGCCAATTAACTATTGCTGTTAACATTTTTCGTCATGAGTAACGATGTGGGACAAAAACAGTCAATGCTGCTGACGAGAGGCACGATGTTGACAGTCAGTGAATAAAACAATTTCTACATAAATTCTAAAACTGATCAGTTAAACAAAAATACGACGTCAGAATAGCTCTGACATATATCTAGCAATTTTTTTTTCAAAACACTCATTGTAAAAACCAAAATCGCAAAGAATGTATATGATATTGTGTTAAGTCTAACCGTGAGTGATAATTCCCATCTTATTAACTGTGAATTAAAATAACAGTAAATTTATCATTTATTATAATTTAAATTTGATTTGACACACTTGTAAATATTTATGAATTTAACCCATCATTTAATCTCTCATCATCCACTAGTGATAAAATTGATTACTGCAGCATATTTCTGACCCTATCTTCGTATAGTGCGCACAGTTTCAACAATTATTTCCCATACATCATCTTCTCTTTTCTTTTAATTAGGACGAACTTAAAGAATTGTCCTGCATTAATTTACGAAACAAAGATTCCTTTTCGCTTTAATAATTTCTTTTTTATTTCCACCGTCTTACTTTTTTCTTCTCTCCCTCCTGTTCCCTTAGCCCTCCCCTCATTCCTCCCTCATTCTCCTTTCCATCGTTAAACAGTGAATAATTTGGATATATAATGACCATTTCGTCTGCGAAGATAACCGAAATTATCAACAGGGACGTTTCGCCGTCATTAGTGAAGTGGCAAACGAGGTTAATTTATTTCGGGCGTGCCGACACAGCGGACGTGAGTTGAAAAAGACGAAGAATGCGGCGAATAAGGAGCGAAAGGTCATTAGTATAGTGGTGTATACCTGTCGGAGAAAGTGTTAGATCTCCCGACGGTGCCTGGCAAGAAGTAGTAATTATTTTAAATTAGTCGAAATGATCGTTTGCGCGTCGGTGCCGCTTCTCTTTCGCCGGTACCGTAACGGCTAAAATGTTAAACTCTAATTATTAAAGGAGTAAATGCAGACGTTCTGACAGAGAAATCTTCCTCCCCAAATGATTTGGGCTTTTTATTGTATAGTTATTGGATGAGATTGCCAAAATTGTTAAATCGGAGATTATACAAAATTTTGCGAAGATTTGGAGCACAAATGGCATCGGCAGTACTGTTTTTTTAGGCTGATGAACTTTCGAGTTAAAAATAAGTAATTTTATATATTTCTAGACAAACATATTTTTAATTTAATACGTATTTAGAATTTCATTTAGAACATTCAATAAGAGAAGCTCCTCTTATTTTCGCTTCATTAAATTTTCAAATTGAAGTAACAGTAATGTTTAAGAAATAGCACTAGAAGGGCTCGTTGCTCCAGCGTGGAACATACGTATGTTATTAGTTCCTTCCACACTTTTCTATCTTCTACAATGTACCTCAACTTTGTTATAAATTATTGATCACATTTCAGGAACTTTCTACAAACTTCCTCCCTACGAAAAATTTCGTTAAATCTTCATAGGCTTCGGATAAACAGTTTTTTCTTTAAAACGATATTTATGCCCGAGTCGGGGCTTAACAGTGGGAGTTATAAAAAAAATATTGAAACAGTTTGAAAATCTTGTTGGCTTCAGTAAAGCTTTTGATTGCATTGATTGTAGGAAGCTAAATTATTTGTTAAAATAAGTTATCCTCTCACAATCAATATTATCAAAGTCTCTGCTGAAGTCAATAATTTATGAAATGAGTACCAATAATAACAAAAAATAGATGCTATTATGCGCTGAAAGCGCCAGAACAGCTCAGCAGTAAAAGCTTCTAGTCTTCAGAGACTAATTATCTAGAAAAGTCGACAGACCGAATTGTGATCGAGGCGGTAGGGTTTCTAAATCGTTTCTAATTTCAGGTTGTCGTGGATACATTTTGCGGTGCTCTTCAGTGTCGAGAAAGAATAATCAACACTATTTTCCATCTTACGGCAAGCTGTAGAACATTTTGCACACAATAAGATCAGTCGATAGGACTTATTTTAATTATTGGACACCACGACAAAAAAGCAATACGATTTCTGGGACTCTATAGTGATATCCGATATAAAAAGTGTTCATTAACAGAGTTTTAACGCACGTACATATAATTAGTTCGTAGTATCTATCCTTCTTGATTTGTTAATTTTTTACTTTGTAACACTGTCCTTCGTGCCGGATATTAGAATTTTTATCCATCGTAAATCGAATGGAGAATCTATCGTAACATGGAAAGTTTCTGGCTTTTATTTTGAATAGCGCTTTTCATTAAGAAATTTCAAACATGATAGTTCTCTGTTAGCCATTTCATTTTTAATTTTGTTAATATTGTTAAATTCAATGCAAAAGCGTCCGAACAAAAAAATTCATGATCATATCCGACTTTCTTATATATGTATATTGGTACCAAAAAGAAAACAGTGTAGACGGTCATAAGGAGTAAACTCGTGTACTATGGGGAAGCAATCTAAGTCTATACTTTCGGGTAAAAAGAATTTGAGAGTATACCATACAACTGATGTTCAAATATTTATGCTAGTCCATTATCAGTCTCAATCCAACGCCCATATAAATTTCGATAGTTAAATTGATTTATGTAAAGTGCTATCCACACTGCCAACATTAATGTTCATAGTTGAATATTCTTTATTGTTATTTTACGAGTACGATCTTCTTGAAGAAGTTCATAAACTTTGTCAGAAATTTGTTCCCAAACTCCTCATTTTACACACATCGTCGGCCACCTTTTAGCGTTTCACCCCATTTATATACGCTTATCATAAACATTACACAACTACCGACATTATTTCGTGTACTAGGCTTTCTTGTTTATTTCTAATATTTGAGGCTATATTATAAATTATAAAAGTAATTTAAAAATATGCTTTTGAACATTCCTCGTATATAATTTTCTTGATTTTTGGAAAGAAATATAAACGACTCGTTCTATTCCGTCAGTTTATACATTGTAAATTAATTTTACCGAGGATAGGAATCGTACTATAAATAAGCCTCTAAGTCGGACTCCTCATAAGCTGCACATGTAACTAAAATCTTGTAGTAATATTGGAATTACATCATTTAATTTAGGGTATAGACACTCGTTTATTGCTATGTAGATCGTTTTTAATTCTTATTTTTAATCCCTAACTTAATTACATATATGGACTTTTACAGCAGCTAAAAGATTTAGTTCTGCAAAACCATAACGGGTTCTATAAAAAAATTTCAAAATGTAACAAAATAAAAATTCCGTATCACAAAGACCGCATTCAGACATTGGTACTAAGGAGACGTTCTAGTCTAACGGAATGCAGACGCGGTTTTCGAGTCATTGCAAACTAACTACTGTCATTTATCAAGACGGCTTTTTTTGCTCCCAGTTTACGCCCCATAAAAAGTGTCAGTGTCCGCCGAAGTCATTGCCATACACTGTCAACTTAAATTAAGACGAAATCACTTCGAATGAAATACCGCTTTAGATTATATGTCGCCTAATAATTTCGGCAAGCGACTCAGGAAGATATCTTTACCGACTCTCGCTTCGTCGCGTTATAATCGAGTCAACACTAAATGAGGAATAAATGTGTCGACAAGACGGAACGTTTTGCAGGGACAAATTTAAGGTTCTTTCCTTGTTTTTGCAAAGATGTTTATTTGATTTAAATACAAGTAATTTATAAGTATTAAATATATGAATAATTGTCGTTAGCAAGTTTCAACATTAATTTTGTATCTCGAAATCAGAATAAGAAAATGGAACTTATTGAATCTATTAATACAAAATTCATTGTAACATTTACATTTTGTCTTGTGTAAATTTAACAAAAGCGACAGATATAAAAATCAGCTTGAGAAAACCCGTAAAATTACGTAACGAGCATTCTTGAACAGTATGTTTCTATAACATAAAGCATAGATTAACCCAGCCCAATACGGACTATGCCAGCACTCTCCTGAAGATGCTATCACTTCAATTGTTGCTGCAGTGATAAAGCTAGAATACTTTCATAAAAATTGCAGAGTACACCAAGATTGTATTCAAACCAGAGTGTGTAAACGAACAACATGCCCAAAAACATCGTCAAAACAATCCATTTCAGGTATCTATTTCAGATAGAAGTAACGCATGTCAAACAATAAGAAGAAACCTGGTATACAGATGGTTCGAAGACTATTAGAGGCACTGAAGCAGCTGTGCGTTCATCAAAATATGCCAACTGTAGCTATGCTTTTGGTAAATATGCATCTAGTGCATTAGAATAAACAACAAGAGGAGTATTCTTATTAGGCGTATTCGTGTATCTTCAAACAATAAGTCGACTCTCAAGGTTTCTTCATTCTGAGAGGTGATGTCAAGACTTATAGGATTATCTCCACAAAGTATGGAAATTGGGAAATCTGAATAAAGTAAGGCTGATTCCAAGAATTAAAAAAATAGTTTACAATATAAGAAAAATCACACAGAAAAGATAAATAAGTAAATAAAACATTATTCCAAATAATTACAAAAAATTGAACTTACTTGCAAAATCAACCGAAGGTCAAAATTAAGCCGAAACAACTTCATGAGTGATGTTTTTACCATGTAGTCCCGGTTCAAGGAGTCTACATGTACACACACACACACACGCACGCACACGCAAATACACCACGTATCATTCGATACATACATTTACCTTGTATATTTTACTCCACAGCAGCTTATTTTATTATAGCGTTTATAATTTCTAATATTTTTGATTTTACCTACAGCTTATTAACTATTTATATTAATATATCAAGCTTTAAGAACTCGTTAATTAATAAAATTTTAAGAATAATCTTGTTTTTTTCTGCTAATAATCCTTCTTTCATTGAATAACGCTAGATCTAGCCGGTAATGTAATCACTTCCGTCTCCGTTGTTATTATATTTTTATTATATTGTAATAATATATCAGCGCTACGTGCGAAAATTAGTAGTTTACGTATTTACATATATTGGCCTGCCTTAGATAAATTATCTACTCGACAAATTCGTCGCCTAATACTATCAACTCTTTTTCCTACTAACCAGTTTTTTAATTTCTATCACTATAAATAGCTTGAGTGTTTCTTCAATAACTATTTCTAACATTTTATACTACTACAAATCTAGTCACTTTCTTTAATTCCAAGTAATTCTAACTGCCTTGTAAATACACGAAAATTCTCTAAAATTTCTACAATTAACACTATAATTTATTACGAACATCTACATTTTCAACTCATGAACGTATTAAAATTTTTAGAAACATCAGGAAGTCTCACTCCCATTTCTCCCATTCCATAGCACCTAGTGCATCTTACATGTGAAATTCTGCATACTTACTTTTACTCGGTCGTGCAGAGATAGTAACTGGGTTAATGGTCGAGAACTCCGCGAGAATTATGCTATCCGCACGTGATATGTACGAGTAGGAAATGTATGTAAATCAATAACTTACTGCCTTTTAAATGGAGTCCTCGTATTCCTTCAAATAGAACAGACCACGGTAGTGTGCGATATTTCATCTACATAATTTAAAAGCAATAGATGCATAAGTGTAACGCTTATGCTTTCATGCGGTTAAGTAAAATGAATTAGTCATGGAAGCATAAAGTATCAAAAATATCTCTTCTTTTACCTACATAAACTGAAATTAAATTGCTGATCCAACTTATGATTTATACTCTTCCGAAACAATTAAAAAATCTAAAATACTATCACATATTATTGTTTATAATAATATTCCATAACTTTGCTCAAGGTGCGACTTTATGTCAGCATTCGCTTAAATGGGAACGGGAAACGTTCCCGGACAACAGATCATCGGCATCGAGCCCATGACCCAAACATGATAAATTTCAAATATATACAACTTTTTGTTTGTCCATAGCTTTCCAATGTTATTCCATAGCTTTCCAACCGTAACTCTCTTGCAGTTCATTGTATTCTATCATTTCCTCCGCAGTCTTTCTTTCATTCTAACTCTTTTACTAATTGCAATATTATATAATTCGTCTTCTCACTAATTTTGCAATAATTTTCTTCTTATATAGACCATATAATTTCAATCTTTCCAACTACACCATAACCAAAAACAACATAAGCAATAAGCATGTTGTTTATTTACTAGTTCAAAGAAAAAGTAAGTTATTCTAAATCCATGTGAAGACGGTAACAGTTTAAAGATCTTCAAGTAAATTTGAACATGAAACTATTTTAAAAATATATGTCTCCAAAGATGGTTTGCGAATTTAGAAAAAGATAAATTCTATTTGGATAATCATACAAGATAGAGAATACACATAGAGCCCGGGTGAACAATTCCACCAATTTCGATATCACATTGACGTCAAAGAAGAGAATACTTTACATTTTGGGAGTATAAAAACATCCTCTTATAAATATTTTCAACAAGCAAATTTGGATACCGAAATCAGTGGACAATAGCCAATTTTAATCAAAGCAATTAATTTTCAGCAAATCATTAGATGACATCTTTCTTCAGAAAATCAAAAAAGGTGACGAAATTAGGTCGAAAAGTGTAATTATATTCACTTTTTTCAGTTAGTGCAAACTTCATAATGAATACAAAGGTTTAAAAATGATAAGATTTCTTTCCCAAGATACTGAAAATAACTTAAATAAACTATTACTTTAATTCCAACTCGGTAAATTTTTTTAAAAGGAATAGTAAAAAAAACTAAAAAGTGAAAAGCATAAAATATAATAAGAAAGTAATTAGATTGGACATGCCTCTACATATTACAGTAAACTTTTTTATTTCATCTTCGATTGAAGACATTCTATACACGATGGTAATATTGATCATGTGCCATGGAACGTCATCAATATTTTAGTATTTCAGTTTGGGAGCGTTACAAGATATCAAAAATTGCCATACTTTCTGTTCTAGTAATTAACTGCCGTAAGTCCAGACCAATTTTATAATAATCTTATATATGTAATAGCATCTACTCTAAAAGTGCTTCTCCTTTCCCCGTCCCTAGACTCTAGTACATAAACGCTGCTTGTCCCATGAACTGTAATGCATTCCTCCGGTAAAATGTGAATGATAGAAGACTGTCAGTGATGACTTGGCGATTTTTGCAGATAGTGCGGCGCTCAGGGATTACTTTGTGGAGGATTTTATTATGCCTCTAATATATTATTCATTTAATATATAATAAAAATATAATATTCATTCATAATCAAGATTACGTTCCGGGTTGACGTCATACAACCTAAATGATAAATATTTAAAAAACCTACGTTGCAAATTTTTAACAGTTAATGCTATAGCGCAAAAATATTCAGATTTTGTTGAAGGCAAAGTACATCATTCTAAGATTTTAATAGGCAGATAAATCTTCAAATTATCTGCATAGGCAACAGGATTAGCTAAAGATGTCAGCAAATCATTTATAAAAAAAGCGAACCAGAGCGGGTGGAAAAGAGAAAAGGGAAAAATTCAGTAAATTTGAAAGCATAAAAACATCAAGTTCTATCATTTTTATGAATTTGCAACTGCTCCCCGTATATTGACTTTTCAAAACTTAGATATTGCTGTCAATTTCCGCTTTACGGTAACAACAGGACTCGGATGGAAAAGAAACTTTCACTAGTCGACATCTACTGGAAAGAGTGCAATGATTAGTTGCCCTTCTTATTTCTCGAATTTGAAGAATTTAATCTAACTTGGAGATCCACTAAGTAAAATTGAATTAGTGACACTGTTTAGCAGGAGAAGTACTTAAGATCAGTTCCTGCACACTCTCTTATCATATGCCGATACTAAACCAAACAGAATCTATTTTTTCAATAGAGCTGCAGTTTCACGCAAACGAGACGAACTAAGGTAAGCCTAGGCTTCATAATGCCAGATCTGTGGAGTGAATTGTTATCTAATTAAGAATAGTTTAATAATGATCGCAATGAGCTAAAAGAGAAATTGATTCTACAGCAACTCCTTTCAAAAGCAAAATTAATACTACTTCTGACAGTATAATTTAAATATCCATACCACTTTAGAATTTTTGATTTCTTGTAATACACAATTTTTAAAAAAATTATATTTAACCACTCACGCGAAATCAATATCTGCCAGAGTACTTTGAAATCCTTTGGCAGTGTTAACGTTGTATCTCGTCTCATTACACTTTCAAAATTCACAGACACATATTGCATGTATGTACGCAGTAATATTTTATAACCTGTAAAAACTTCGGAAAAATAATTCATGTGGACATAGGATTTTAGCGAAATTATCTATTTCCGTCGTTACCTGCCTTTCGATCACTCTTAATACTCCGCTTCCATTGCGACGATCTCATCTGAATTTCATTGAGCTGACCAGGTCCACCGAACTGTGAAACATCGTGTGCCCAGCAATCCGGGTAATTAAAAGTTCCCAGCGTTGATTAACCCCGCACAGAGGGAAAGCGCACCACTGGGACCCCTTTCCTCTTCCGTCACCTCCTTCCGATGTGTGCGTACATAAGGCTTTGAACGCAATGGGGACGAATATACCCCGGGTGGCCCCACTATGCAGATTAACGTAGTGAGATTAGAGGCCTCATAGAGTCGACTATACATTGTTCCAATTCATTACACATTTATCCCATTCAAATCACGACGTACACCGCACATCTACTCCAAAACAAACTTCACAACGTCAAGGAGTGGAAGGACCAAAGCAAACAACAACTACCACTTAAATACGCAGTGTGTTGAATCCTTTTGTGTCTTACTTGTCTCTTATCTTATTCACAGAAAGCGCAATATTACGCTTCTTCGGTGTTAATTGGTATCCAAAGAATAGTGCGTGCTATGCGATGTGTGATTAAACGGCAGGAGTGGAATTGGTCTTTTGAAATGATTACGTCATGCCCCGTTCGCCTGGCTCGGCAATAAGGAAGAGATGATTCTATTTAGGTGTGCAAGATAATGGATGGTGGATCAAGTGAAATTAGTACTGCTGCTCTGCGTCGTGTGGAGGGGTGGATCGGTCTATACAAATTGGAATGCGGATGAATGCACTGAGTGAAATATCGGCGCTGAATTAGACGTGAAATCGAATGGCTCGTTCAGATAACAGAGGTGACTTTCACTCCAACGGCAAAGGTTGTGTAAATAACTAGTCATTGATTAAAAGGTGAGACGAAATAGTTCGCAAATTATTAAAATGCATTTAGTTTGTTTTTGTCTATGAAACAAATCAATTAATTTGTTCATAATGTTCTTCTTTCTTCTTCCTGTTCAGTCATATTTTCCAGATTTCTCTAACCATCGTGCTTTCGTGTAAGATATTTACAATTAATTGCTTAAACTACTGCATTTAAAGAGTATTGGAAACAGCTAGACAAATTGATTTACTCTGGCATGTAAACTTGCGCGGTTGATGTCCATAGTTTCTTCTCAATTTCTGGATTAAAGCCACACCTTTGGCGCTGCTGCTTCAGGGAGAGTTTATTTATTTACTTAAATTTATTTATCACTTTGAATTTAATATATATAAGTATATATATATGCCAGATACAATTCATTTATTCCATATAGTCTTCAAAATATATACATGACATGAAAACCACAGCAGCAAGTTGTGCGAATTTTTGACCAAACTAGGCAGAAACTATAAAAAAATAATAATTGATTATAATTTTGTTACCATGGATCAAGTGGTTATTGCATATCTGACCCTTCATGCAATCTTTACTGAAATTAATGTAAAGTGTATTTCTTGCTTTAGCTTTAGCCGTTTTCTCTTGTTATACTTTTGCATACCGTGTTTTGTTGATTTAATTCGACAAAGGTTGAATTGTTGGCTTGTGAGAAGATGGTTCTTCGTTCGGGGGATATTGCAAATCGCGATAACCGGAACCAGTCCACCATCATGCGTCGTTATCATTCATGAAAGACGCCGAAGTGACACCGGGAGCTGACGAAAAACTATTGAATCTCTGGTACCAGATCAATCGCTGCTCTATGATTAGGTAATGAAGGTCGTCCTATGATTCTTCAAACCATTGATCGCCGAATCAGGGATTTCGAATTGCAATCGTACAGACCATATCTTGTATTACCACTTACTGCTCAACACCGACAGCATTGGTGTTCAGTGATGAATCTCAAATTTGTATAGACATGCATAATGACCGCTTGAAGGTCAGACCTGTGTACAACGCGATATTCAATTTTCTGTTGAAGGACGTGAGCACTGAGCCGTGGGAACTATAATATTAGGTGCTATAGCATACGGAAGTAGATCTTAGTTCATGTTTATCTGAGCCACCCTCAGCATTTCATTGACAGGGTGACCGCTCGAGGATCCACCTCTCCAAGAGGATGATGATCCTCCATACAACCGAAATAGCTTTGCACGGCTACCCAGTTCTTCCGACATTTTGCCAATCAAACACGTGTGGAATATTACGCAAAGAAAACCAGCTATAAACCCTCTGACATGAATTGCAGGTTGCTTGAGACACCATACCCCAAGAGAACATCGACTATTTGCTGGAATAAATGCCACGATGAATGAGATAAAAATGTAATTAAATCGTGTTAATCTTTTGTTCTTTTTCTTTGAAATTATAATAAATTATTACCTTAGAATAACTACACTTTTTGCCACGTCTGGTCAAAAAGCTCACACCGTTTCTTGGTGTTGAAATTTACATATCATTAATATATTAGTTAAAGTAATTTCCTTATACTACCTCTAGATCCTTACATGACTCTCCTTTCATGAAATAGGATCAAAATAATGACCACCAAGTGAAAAATTCAATTTTGGAAAAAAATAAACTTGTGTAGTATTAGTTGACCTTTTACCTTAAAGAGTATAGAGAAGCTTTGACTTGTTAATAGATCATTAACTTGGTCAAAAATTAGGAAACCTTTTCACTCATAAATCAGATTTCATATGTCAATGAGATGAGCGTAAATGAGACAGCACCGCAATATAATAGTATTTATTCATTCTTTAACCATTTTGAGAAAATAATGGAAAAAACTGATAACGTTTATCTTTCGATTCTAAGATGTGCTTTCCAATATTGTGTTCCGTAGCACCAGTTCCAATGCAATCCTACATCTATCGTTTAAGTAGACCTAAGACCTTATGATCAGTTCTTACTTATGTATTTTTACTTCGAAATATTCATCTTTCCATTTACATGAGCTGTCTCCTTGACAAATTCTAACAATCCAGTAGTACATTTCCTCTTCTATTTGACAGAATCTACATAGAATTTCTTTTGTTAATACCATATTATTGATGTACTTCAAATGACCAGTTATAGATCCAATATCATCTTGACAGACTTTTTAATCTCACACAATAGGTCCATTATGAACTTGTCTAACTGTTCCCTAAGAAACGGTTTTGCCTCTTTCTGGCTTGGGAATTTCCTTTCGTGAGATTTATTTTCGATCCACCTTGCCGAAGAAAGAAGAACGACTTTTGTCGTATGAAAACCATCAAAGAAACTTTTCGCGTCAGTTCTTCAACTTTGACGTTCAACGTTGACTCATCCAAAACACACACATGCTCCCGGACAAGTACAGAATCAATCTGCACAGAATCAAATTCCTTTAGCATTTTTTGGCTATCTGAGGAAATAGCCTCTCTACGACAAGTGTTGTGTTATGGTGTTTGGGTGGGAGAAACATGTGAAGGAGTCGGGGGAGTCGGCTTAGGATTACGTTGAACGGTTGTAGGGTTCCGGTGGTCGCACAGTGTAAGACTCTGGGGTTAATTATGGACAATACATTCCGTTACCGATTGTATATATCGAAAGTTATAAGTAACGCCTACTGTAATCTGAAGATGATTTATGCATTTAGATCTATTTTTAACATTAAATTAAAAAAGGCTCTGTGTGACTTACTGGTGCTCTCGTTATTTAACAATTGCCTACCTGTGTATGGCCCTTGTTTGGATTTCGATGATGTGGGACGGGTTCAGAGAGTGCAAAATTCGTGTGTGCGATACATCTTTGGTGTTCGTAAGTATGAAAGAATATCATATAAATTAAAAACTTTGCGGTGGCTGAATATGCGAAATCGCATTGCTTTCCATTCTCTGAACCTTTATCATAAAATACTTTTGACAAAATGTTTTCCATACTTGCTGTATAAAATTAGGTTTCGGTGCGATGTGCATAATATCAATGTAAGAAGGAAGAATATGATTGGTCTACCTAGATACCGCACAACTTTTTTTAGAAGATCTTTCACGTATAATATTTATCACTATTACAATTCTTTGGATAATCACTTCAAGTCCATAGAATTGGTGCCTTTCAGGCGTGCTATATTTAATTACCTATTTGATAAGCAGTCTTGTGTGTGATGTCTCTTTCCATTATTAACTTATTCTTGTATGCTAGGGAATTTTTTATATTACTTTATTTAATTGTAACGATTTTGTTTTGTTACGGTTGTGTGCACGGGCAGAATAATTCAATTAGATTAGGTTTTTATTAGTTCTTAGTATTAGGCAATTACTTTGTTATTTATATTTCTTTATAACTTTAAGGGTTTGGTGTTAGAGCAGGGGATGACTTCTAATCATCCATCTGAACCACCCCTTAGGATTTTCCATTCAGTTGAATGTTTTGTATTTACATTACTTGTATAATTACTTCTTGGGAAATAAAGGCATATTATTATTATTATTATTTATTGCGTCTTACCTATTAATTTCTCCATGATTTCGAATAGTAATCCTTAACTTCTTAGAGAGGAAGAGGACTATTTTTCGATCGGTTTTAGTTCTTTGAGCATATGTGTTGACATAGATCAGGTACCATCGGCAAGAAGAAACTCCCTTCCTTCGCAAAATGTTTATAATTGGGAAATTTCATGAATGTTAAACGCCTCTCTCTTTAAAGAAATCTCACAATGTTACTTTCTTTGCAAGTAATAAAATAAGTTACAAAATTGCATGAAGACTAGGGTGTAAATGAACAATAAAGATGGCTGAAGAAGAAGTATTGTCATACTCAATACTCAATTGTGTGTGACAATACTTTCCAGAGTATAGAAACACTTTTAAAAATAATTTTTAATATTTATTTATTTAGTAATAAATTTGTTTCAATTTACCTTGTGTTAAATTGCATAAATTCTATTCTATTATTAAATAGAGCCCAATATCGTACTGACACAGGGTTTTTATTAATTAGACAAGATTAAACCACCCCACCCCATCACATTTATAATGGTTAATAACAGTGAAGAGAGATGGAAGAAGTTTATTTTTAATTAATTTTGGAAAACTCGGCAGCTTTTATCTGCTGCAACAAGAGCTGTCGATACAAGACAGATTACATTTATTCGACGCATAATTTATCAAAAGGAAATCTCGGAGCTTTTCTTAGGTCTTTGATGAAATTTTCCGTCGCTTAAATTATTAAATAAATCAAATAAGAGATTCAATTAAATAAATATGCAATGGGAAGATAATTTCACTCTTTTAAATTATGTTAACCGTTACTAATCGATATTGTATAATATGGTTTGAAATGGGAAAAATGACTGTCATTACTACTTATTCCATTATTTTTGGATTTCGTATAGATTGGAGGGATTATTCAGCAACGCATTGCTTACTAAACCCTCAAGATGGTATACTTGTTGAAGCTTTTTTCAAGAGACGCACTTCGTTTCAAATACAAATGACAATTGAATTATCGACGCTGTTAATACAATACTTATTAATCTACTTACATTTATAGCCTTTATTTTAGAGTAAAGTAGAGGAGTTAATTATTTTCTACAGTCTTTTCTACTAATTTTTTCCTCAACTACTATCCTTATTTCTGCCCATCTCGCTTTCACCTAATTTTGCTAAAATTATTGCCTTTGCCAAATGTTCTAATTAAATAAGCTAAGAGAATACGGAACCAAAAACCTACAAAATTTAACACAGGAGACCGATTTTATAATTTATCTCCTCCACTGCTCGCTAAAAAGATGTGTTAAAACGATTCTAACTGCCAGAGGTAGCGAGATGCCGATAGAGGTAGAGTATGAGTCGTCCTAGTATTAGCGCTAGTTGATAGTACCAAAGGTGGCCGCCGAGATTTAATAGATGCATCAATGTAGATACTAATAAAATTTAAATAAATACATTACACTGCAATATTTAATACACAAATAATACAACAAAAGGTAGCTCTAAATTGGTAATAATAATTGTTCTTTATTGAGTAAAACAGATAGCCTTTTACATGACTCTAAAGTATCAAAGTAAATAATTTACTGCAACTAAAAAAAATACTAACTAAACAAAAATTTATAACTGAAACAGTCAAATAATAGTAAACAAAGATATCATAGGTATACTATAAAAATATATCATCCAGTCTTCACTCAGTACTCGTTGACATCACAGTCACTGGAAATCTCATCAAATTTATTATGTCTCCGGAGGAATTGTACTAGGATATACTCCATATTTATTTGGTACTCCGTAGATATAGGAGAATGGGAACGACAGCATGTAACAGCAACATTTAGACAGTTTAATATTTAATTTGAAAGCAGTGCACCCATTATCAAAAATCATTCATACGTTGTAAGTCTGCAACATCATCGGCACTATTAACTTAAGAGTATAGGTTCATATCATCGACGTAAGGCAACACAGGACAAGTCAGAGAACACAGTAAGTCATCAATGTAAAGGATAAATGAAGGCGAGTCCAAGTTAGTACCCTGGGGAATCCCAGAACTAGCAATGAGTTCATCAGAACTAAAACCATCGTAGAAAACATAACATCTGTTACTAAAATAAGATTCGATTAAATGTAGAAGCGTTAAGTTGTTGAAGGCGTGCGAAGGCCTGGATTATTAATATTATCATTATAAAATATTCTGTTTCAATAAATACTATTATACGTGTGCTACTTTTTGCCGCTATTTCGATTGTCACTACATTTATCTCATGTAATAGATTTAGATTCTATTGTAAATTCTGAACGTTTTCGTCCAAAAATATACTGTTTTCGTAGCATAACATAGACATTTTCACTATCTCCATATTTTTAGGTTTAATACTGAAATATTTTGCCGTTTTCTTATATTCTTGTATCACTTTATCCAATATAATATAATAATAAACAACGCAAGACTCAAGGCATAATCCTGCTTCAATCCAACTCTATTGCAAAAGGATTTGGAGCGTTCATTTATTACTGAGATATTTTGATGTTATGATCCAAGCTTTTGATATTTTCAATAAACTTATGATTTATTGATCTTTTCTAGAGGATTTTTCATATATTGTCTCTGTTAATTTATGTATATAGAATATAATTAAGAGCCACTTCAAAGTGGCTGCAAAATGAAAGGAAAGATCTTTACTTGTATTAAAAAAGAAAAAGTTTTGAAATAGAAAAATTGAAATAAAATCCGTTTTATTAATTGCCAAATTCCAAAAAAATTAGGAGAATCGAAATGTTTCTTTGTAGAAGGTTCTCATACAATAAATAAGCTGTCATAATGTTCAAGAGCAGGAAGATATGTCTACTTAAGGGTTCCATATTCAATGTATTGTACCATAACTTGTACTTAATTATTAATAACATAAAACCAAAATTGTTTAGACTAAATTATATCGTAATAGTTGTATTAAATTAATTAAATTTATTGTGCGATGAAATAATAGAGACTCCAGTTATTGATTTTCCCTGACGCAGGTACATGCATATTCCGTGTTTCAGAACTTAGTCATACATTAAAGTTGCACCTAACAATACCTATTTCAAATTAATATTTACGCTTTAGATTATACAATATAAATTCTATAACATGGAATGGCCATTAATTTGATTTGTAATTGAATCGTTTTATTTCAAATATATAAATTTGGTTATTGTCGCCAACTTTCTTGGCCATGTATGAAACAAATGTTTGAATTTATGATCTGATAATCTCTCTATTTTAATAAAAGGCTTGTTAACTTGTTATATAAACAAGTTAATAATTTTGATGAAATTTGAGCGCCTTCAAATGTCTTAAAAAACTATCAATAACGAATTTGGTACGTCGACTTCCGCGGTCGTGGTCCATGCTATCTGCTTCTGGGTTTCCGGGCTGAAACCACGTCACTAGTATATCTGTCGACGTTTCGTACCCATTTGTATGGGACATCTTCAGGGCTGAACTACTGCACTGAAACTGTTTCAGTGCAGTAGTTCAGCCCTGAAACTATTTCAGTGCAATAGTTCAGTCCTCAAGATGTCCCATACAAATGGGTACGAAACGTCGGCAGATATACCAGTGACGCGGTTCCAGCCCGGAAACCCAGAAACAGATATCAATAACGAATATTGCAACAGGCCAACCATGAAAAAACTTTTTTTTATAAATTTGGCTCCCCTTCATGTTTTTGGCGTGCTGAATCCGAAAATGAACTTTAAAATACCACAGGACGTAAGGTTTCCTCGTATGTGTACTTTACATTATTTACGCATTGTAAGCTGTTTTAACCCTAATTACGAAAATATATTTCAAAACATGTTGAAAACATTTCGATAACTTGGATGTAACATGAGTGTGAAGGTGCATTTTTTACACTCACATTTAAATTTTTTCCCTGATAATCTTGGAGCTGTAAGTGAGGAACAAGGGGAGCGTTTCCACCAAGATATAAAGGAGATGGAGAAACGGTATCAGGGTCGTTGGAATGTCAACATGATGGGAGATTGCTGTTGGACCTCTCTACGAACAACTCCAGAAGCATCATAGAAAGGGAAAAGCTACACTTGAACTTTTACCGTGAAGAGGTTGAGGAAATACAAAACTATAGATTAATAAGTAAAAAACTATTCATATTCAAACTTACACTACCATTGTAATAGTAAAATGATAAATTTTTCAATTATACTCTGATAATAAATTACGTACCTTTAAATCTTAACTATATATTTTAATACTATCATACCCAACAAAAGATAAAGGTTGCGAAAAATTGGTACGTGGTAGAAAAACTTATTGAAAATTTGGATTCAGCACATTAAAAATAAGAAACGGGTTGAACTTTGAAAAAAGTTTTTAAAAAATATTTATTGGTTGGCCTGTGTTATTGTAAAATGGTTTAAGAACTGATATATAACTATAACTATAAAACCTTTCCAAATAAACTTTCAAAAATAACGATATACCTAAAGAATTATATTGAAAGATAGAGACTGAAAATGCATGCATGTAAATTTAACAATATAGCAGTATACTGCCAACAGTCTGATGAATAGAATAATAAGATAATAAGTAATTGTTTAATTATATATCTAGAAATTCTTGATCTGTAGTGAAACTTGGCAAATCGCAAAAATTTCGAACTTTTAAAACGCTAATATGAATCTTTTTCAACTAATTTAGTATTAAAATAATGTAAATAATTGGCTTTAGATATGTAAATGTGGGTATCGCATTTAAATTTATTTAATTAAAAAGCAAAGAAATGCTCTCAGATAGAGATTGTACTCGAAATAAAAAAAAAACTGAAATAATAAATTACAGGTTCAAGTAACGTATGTACATAATCACCGCTGTTAAAGCAAGAATTATTATCTTAGCACTTAGTAAAATAAGTTGCTGCTATGGTGGTCTATGTATTTAAAACATCATAAACCTTCAAGAAGGCTGGTTCGATGAAGGAGTACAGAATTTGAATGATGCAATACTCCAAAATATTTTTTAATATAACAAAATATATAATTGAAATATATGTCTTAAAATTCTTCTCCTTCGAAAAAAAATGCAGTGAATCGCGAACGAATTCATTCAGAATTAATTCGTATAATTCAGCTCTATACTTCAATGTACCAATTTAGTATAGAATGTACGAAAATGATTGAAAATTAACTGAATTTCCAAGTACGTAAGTTAGTAAATCCGTACACACTTCCAATGATGTTTTAAATTATTATTTATTAAGTAAATTTTAATAAAGACTGTGGTTAACTGAATTAAACAAAAAAGGTAAATAAAAACCCATTACCACATCTAAAGAGTGTTTCAAATTTCGCGGTTTTTTAAAGAATACATAAAACACATAATTTGCTTTCACTTTCAAAAACATTTTGTTGGTAATTGAAGTATCACAGATGATATTTATATGCAAAAAATAATATCTGCCAAATGGCCTCCTCTTGCAACTCCACAGACGTCCACTCTTTTGTTAAAATTTTCAATGTCATTTTGACATAATTGAGGCTCTATCTCACCAACGAGTAATTTCATCTTTCAAAGCAGGAATTGACTGTGGATTGTTTTTATAAACCTGACTTTTCACATAACCCCAAAAAAATAGTCTAACGGTGTCAAATAACATGATCTTGGTGGCCAATTAACATCACCGTTTCTTGAGATTACACGTCCAGGAAATTTTTCTCTCAATAAATCAATTGATTCGTGTGCAGAGTGAGGTGTAGCGCCATCCTGTTGAAACCACATATCCCCTAGATCAATATTCATTAATTCAAGCCACCAAAATTCGGTTATCATCCGACGATATCGATCACCATTGACAGTTACAGCTTCACCAGCAGCATTTTCAAAGAAGTAAGGTCCAACTACACCACTTGACCATAACACACACCAAACAGTAACTCGTTTAGAATGCATAGGTTTCTCATGAGTAATTCGTGGATTTCCCTCACAATTTTCTTTATTAACATAGCCACCAAGTTCAAAATGTGCCTCATCGGAAAACTTTATTTTTTGAGAAAAATCAGCTGGTTATTCATTGATGAAATTGACAAATGAACGACGTTTTAAACGATCTAATGGCTTCAGTTTCTGTGTTATTTGAACCTTATATGCCTTCAGAGCTAAACCCTTGTGTAAAATACGCCATGTTGTTAATCTACTAAGTCCAACTTGTGAACGTCATCTAATGAACATTTCAGGATCTTCAGCAACACTTTCACGAACCAAACCAATATTTTCCTGTGAATGACCACTACGACTGTATTTTTCACTTTTTTGATCTTCAACTGAACCGATCTCTTGAAATTTTTTAATAATTCGACCAATAGTGCTTTCAGATAGACGATTATGTAAACCATAAAATTCACGTAATTTTCTAAAAACTCTTCACAGAACGCTGATTTTCATAAAATAATTCAACAATTTGAACGCGTTGTTGTACCGTGTACGAAGCAATTTTTATAAATGTCATACATCCCACTTTTTAAATGCCCACATACCCAGACAAATTCAGTGCGCCATCTATATTTTATTTATTCTTTAAAAAACCGCGCTATTTGAAACAGCCTTTATGTTCTCAGTCATCATCAGCTGATAATTAATCACAGTGTCGCCCTTGAAGGCGCGGTAAAACCCGAACAGAATAATTCGATACCAACTTTAACAGCTAACAACTAAACACACGCTGTGTGTTTGGTTGTTAGCAGTTAGGGGCTTTTATTTACCGATTTTAATTATTATCTATTTCCAAAACATAGTAAATATTTGCTCATGAACTCCATGTCAAACACTAAAGTTTCATAATGTGAAGAAAAAAGAAATTTATCGAAACTACTATTCGACTACCATTCTACTCTACACATAAATGAATTCTTTATTTCATATTAGCAAACATATTATGAAGCTCTTCTTCTTCTTCTCTAATTGCTTCAGTATCGTACTGAACAGCTTATATCAAATCAAGATTATGACGTCGATCCTTATAAATATTATTTTTATTCCACTAAATAAATAATAACCTGTAAGTGTTAAGCCTGGCGATCAGGAAGGCCATAATCCCAGCGATTAGGAAGACCATAACACGATCACCAACTTTCTTTAAATATTCCAACAAATTCTGAGCAACCTGGGATATGCTTTGTCTTGCTGGATATACTACAATTAGTTCATCATCATGGAACTGTGTAATAGATTCTTCCAAAATAATTGGACAAAATCGAACTCTCTCGATATTTTCAAATTTTGGACCAACCGGCACTGACCCATTTCTCTTCAAACACTGCAGTTGTTTTGAGGTTAAATCGTCGTTTATAATGTAGTAGCAGCTCAAGTGGCCTCGTCCAATTATAGGTGAGTACTTTAAGTATTAATGAAAATATGGCGAACAAGGACTGGTTGAGAGAGAACTTATAGAAAAGTAAAAATCCTATTTAATGAACCTGCCAGAGTAAGATCCCAGCAGAGTCCCAGAGAAATTATTGGAGAGTAGAATATGGAAAAGAAATCGATGAGGAAGACCAAGAACAAGATGGAAGGTGAAGTAATCAGAAGGAAACAGAACATATAATTTAAAGCAACACCTATAATACAGATACACAACGAGTTTTTTAATGTCATGTTATTTGAAACCTGCAAAATACGATCACTTGCGCAATGGGTTTTATATAATTTTAATCTTTTATAGATTTTTGGATTTTTGATTTTTAGAGGGTGACCAGAAGTCCACAATTGGCCCATTATTCGTCCTCTATAATGAAGGTCTCTTTGGACATCGGCAAATTTTTTTGACGAATGCGTTAATCTACTATTATCAATTATAAAAAAATTATAAATTAGAAACTCGTTCTTTTATTGTTAAACAAAGGACATTTTACAGTCATAGTAATTTTTAAAAAATACATGTAAAAAAGAACTTGTTAGTCGTTTTAACTAGTATATAAACAATCATTTATCGAAAAAAGTTTTTTACCGTAGTTATACCTAACGTATCCCTTGACCGAACGGGCAATGTTACACTAATTAATATATGATGCCACTTTTGAAACTCAGAACTAATGTTTGCTTTTTAAAAAAACAGCGTAGTAAAAGTACCACGCGAATGGACCGCACAGTTTAATTAGTCTGTATACTGTTTTAATTTTCAGATGACCACGAAAAGCAAATTCATCCCGAGGAGCCGCAACAAAATGAAGATGAATATAGCGAAGGTATTTGCTTATTTATTATTTTCAGTTTTAAATTATTTATTTTCTCATTATTCAAAACTAACTTATCGTTTAATACGCAGAAGAAAATGAAGAGGAGATGGAAGAGGAACGCATTACTGAAAGCGAATTTAAATTTCAAGAATTTGTTAAACGGTAAATATACACATTATGTTTAAAAAATACAATTGCTTCTTTATAATAGATTGAATAAAATCAATGCCTTGTTTAGCTAAATACAATTGCGTGTGATGCATGTATGTGTTTGCATCGAGCATACATATATTTACGGTGAATACGTTTCTATCCCTACTGAATCCGATAATTACAACCCAGTATAACATAATTCATTAATAAACATGTCACTGATGACTATGCAACATGAAGTATTTTTAGCTCAAATTGTTTTCATGTATTCAAGCTTTTTCAAAGCTAAAACAAATTTATAAAGAGCAATAAGTTTTGGAGGATTTAATTATTTAAAATTACATAGGTTTTCACGGCCTGTGAAAGCGAGTTTCGCCGCGTTGTCGTCGTTTCTATCCACGTTTGGCTATTCATACTGCCAGCTTTTTCAAGTTCTGCTATTAGACTAATTCTCTCCGTTGTCGTTCTTTCTTATACACAGTCAGTCGCAGAGAAAACCGAACTTTTTTAAAATAGTAATTCTTAGTGGCTATTTAAAAAGATATGCGTCTGTAAGATAAATCTTTCACCAATATTATTTCAAAATATCATGACATTTGCATCATTAGAAGCAAGAAATAGCGCATAAAGTCACAGTGTTTATTTGGCATTCGTCGATAAAATTCATTTTGAACAAGGAGCAAATATTAAGTTATGTTTTAATCTCGGTAAATCGTTTACTGAAACGTTTAATTTAATGAAACAAGTGTATGGTGATGCGTGTTTATCACGTACGAGTGTGTATGAGTGGTATAACCGATCTTAAGACGGTCATACGGACATAAATGACAACGAACATCCTGGTGCAATAAAATCTGTGGTTACGGAAAGTAATATCGAACTTGTGCGTAAATTTATCAGAAATGAGCTGAAATTCTCATTGCGATACGTGGGAATGGAATTTGGGACTGAGAAAGATTTGTGCAAGGTTTGTACCACACAACCTAACTGAATTCAACATTGTACAGACTTGATTAGAGACTCAAAAAAGGACGAAAACTTCAGGTATTCTATTGTAACTGGCGACGAGACCTGGTGTTTTCAATATAATTCAGAGATCAAGCGTCAAAGCTCTGGATGGAAGCATCCAAGTGAAGAAAGACCGAAAAAAAGCCCTTCGGAGCCAAAAGTGAAGACAATGTTGATTTGTTTTTATGATTCTAAAGGCATAATGCACAAAGAGTTTATACCAACTAGTCAAACAATCAATTATGAAGCGTCATTTGGCGCGTATTCGACGTGTGCGCCCTTAATATCGTGAAAAAAGGTGGCTGGCGTTTGTTACATGATAATGCATCATCTCATCGCTCGACGCTTATCACTAATTTTCTAATTATAAATGGCATTTTAAACATTCACCATTTGCATGGGGTCCCCCCCTGTGATATTATGGCTACGTCGAAGCCATTAAAAAGGCGTCGACACCGATCTTGAAGGACATCCCTAAAGACGAAGTTAAAAATTCTGTGTATGCCTTCGGTTCACTAGTACATGACCGTCGTTCTGAATTGTTCGTAACGGATTCTCGTAGTAAAGTTCTTCCATATCTTACTGAATCTATGCTTCCTTATCCCAACGGCTTCTCTGGTGATTCGTCGATGGTAATTCTTCCTAGTAGTTAACACTTTTGTTTCTTCAAAGTTTACTTAAGTCCTTTCTCGAACATGCACTGATTGTCCAACTTTTTTCCTTCGCTCTGTTGTTCCAATGACTTTTTTCAGTCCATATTTCCGTTTGTCCAACGTATCTCTTCCCACACTCGCATATTAACTTATAGGCTCCTTCTCCTTCTGTTAATGGTAATTTGTCCTTGGTTCTAGAAAGATTATGTTAAAGTTGCAATGCTGAAATATACTTTCACATTCTTTTCTCTATTCTATTTTTATACTGAATTTTAAAGAAAGAAATGAAACTATCTCTCGGCAATATTATACGTAATTACTATAAGACGTCCGGAAAAACGAACGAAAGAAGTTCGACCACTCAACTTTAAAACATCTGTCCCCACCATTACTGTTGCTCAAGACGCAACTAACAACTGTGAGTTACAACAAATAGACTATCCCCTTTAAAACTCATATTTAGCTCAGGGTGAATACTTTCTGTTTAGTATTCCAAAAAAGAAAGTTTTAGATGACATTTTTTCATTAACAATGGCTAAATGCGGGCCACAGTATTTACTCACAGCGAGACAATTATTTTAATGCAGGTATAGAACTACCAACAACAGTAAATTTACAGAAATGAGAAGTTAAGTTAATTGATCAAATCCTTTAAAGCAATTTCTTCTATAATATACTAACTTTGGAATTGAGCGAAACGATGGTCATTGTCATTATTTCGTTCGGCAATAGTTGTTTTCATTAATTACGTATTGTAGCTATCTTTTTAATAATTTAGTTATTGAAATATAACTTCATAGCTAGGTCAAAAATTTATGAGACTTATTATCTATGTTTTCCATAATTTTTTATAAAAATTGTAAGCAATCTAACATATCACTAAAGTATTTTATTAAATCACAATAAATAGTAAAGAAATAGGACTAACCATTTTATTCTTACAGATTAGCTCACCCAAAAGTTGTAAGAGCCTGCGGACTAGCCCTAAGAAATTTTGAAAGTAACTCAGTATTAACAAATCACTGCATAATTAAATTATTGCATCGAATAGCTTGGGACTTGAAAATGAACGCCATGGTTTTTCAAGTCTCCTTACTTAGAACTTTCCAAAAAATTTATGAAATGAAAGGGATGCCACAGTTTAAGGTAATTACAAATGTGTATATTTGAAACATGCATTGAAACCAATCTGAATAGTAATGTAAATCACATGTATTTCTGTAGGAAATTACATGTATTTATAGTTTATTACGTGGGCGTATCAGTAATTAGGCAGTTTAACGAAAGAGGACAGTACCAATTAAATCTTTCTTATTTTTTAACCTGGTAATCCTTGTAAACATGAATTATTTTTAAATCGGTCTGAAACGTTGAAAAAGTGGAGTGCCGCTTACTGAAGTTCTTATTTTTAAAGAACAAAACATGACATAAAATCAAAGCTCAACTGGAGTCTATTTATGGGTGTTCAATCTGCATCTATTGCAATCATAAAACCAAGAAATACATGATATGGTCTTAAATAACCGTCGAATAAAATTACGTGAAGTAGCAAAGGTTCTACACACTTCATATGGATCAGTGGTTCAAATTTACATAATGAATTGGGTATGAAAAAATTAAATGCAAGATGTGCGTCACATTTGTTGACCGTGGACCACAAACGCGAACGAGAACACATTTCACTCTCCAATTTAGCGAACTTAAGATATAATTCGAAAGATTTTTGCCACGGAGTAATATTGGTTGACGAAATCTTAATACACCAGTGTACATCCGAAATGAAGCAGCAACTGAATAAATGGACGGGGTCTAGTTCAAGTGGTTTAAAGAAGGCAATGACCCTTTCACCCTTTTCAAGACAATAGCCATAACATTTTTAGCCGAGTATACCGATAAAAATGTGATGCATGTGATGAAATCAACGGCATGATTCAATACAATGCTAAAGGTCACACTTAAAGAAGAAACGAGTGCTTTTTCTTCAGAATAATGCACGCATTCAAATTTCAATTATTTCAGTGGTTAAAACTGTTCTTGCTCTTTCAGTTTATTTGCTAAATTAGACAAAACAAGTTTTCCTTTACTCTCAATCTGAAAACTTGGTTCGGCGATAGGAAATTTAGGTGGAATGATGACGTAATCACTTAAACTAATTTATAGGATTTGAACACTTGCATTTGAAAGGATTTTAATACCATTGAACTACAACTAGTGAGTTTTAAACAGAATACTTTAAAAATGAAATCATTTTTTGTCAAAAAGTTCGCGTTATTTTATCTAGACTCGCGAATTACTGCTCAGTCTTCTTATTATAGATAGTTCCCATATTTATGTAATAATACCAATATTGCTTAAAAAAAACCCTTTTTTAAAATTTTAAAAGCACAATTGTAATGTAATTTCTGAATTACAGGAGTTAGTAAAATTCGCAAATTATATAATTAAGGAGTTTCTCAAAGTCGCCCAAATTAATCCCAAAGTTTACATAGAAGCTCTGTTCTGGAAATCTACTAAAGACGCCTATGATGTATCAGAAGGATATGGAAGTTATCAACAGAAGTACATCAAATTTAAGTCCAATGTTATTTTATTAATAGTCTTTTCTTTTTTATAGATCCGCCGCTGCTACCAAAGCATGGACAGAACTTGAGGAAGAAGAACTGAAAAGATTATTCATGGAATATCGGGAGAAGCAAGTCGGAGAAGGTCATTATTAACATTATTTCTAACATAGTTGGTAATAATAATATTGAGGCTACTAGAGTCAAATATAATATTTTTCCACATTTCCACCATTTTTCAAAAAAAAAACTGTTCTCAAATATTGACTTTTTCGTAAAAATAATGTATATTTTTCAGATGTTGTCGATTGGATTGTCAACAATCTAATCGATAACACAAGAACTAGACGCGGCGTCCTTAAGAAACTTAAGGAAATGTATCTTTTAACGGATTATAAAGGACGAGGTAAATCCGGCCCTGCCAGTAGACCTGGTAAGCATTGGAGCGAGGACGAGGAATCCCAGTTGAAAGAACTCTTTGAACAATTCCAAGATGCCATGGGTAAGTAGTGCGAGAGATATCCTGCTGTTCTTTCTTTTACTATGTGTGAAATCGTTCTGTCTTGTTAATTATAGATCCCTTGGGCTGCATAATGGACCGCCTTGATGTACGGCGGCCTAAAAATAGAATCGTAGAAAAGTTATTAGTGTTGGGGTTAATACAGGATAAGAAAGAGTTGAGAAAGAAAAGGGCAAAGACATCTCGCAAAGGACCAGGTAATTGTTTAGAAGGTCCATAAGTTTTATTAATATCTCGTCGACGGTTGTCGTTTATTATTGGTATAAATTGCCTTATTTATACGGAAACTCTTCTTAAATATTGCATGTAATAATTTACGCTTTTTTCTATTGGGAAGTTTTATTTTCAATATCAAAAAAAATTAAATTTTTACAGAAGAAAGGAAAATTCGAATTTGAATTTTTATTAATAGACCACCTATGGCAAAAACAGATGGAAGGTTTCGTAATTCGAATATTATGAAAATCTATTGTCGCGCTTCTTAGAAAACTTACCTTTTTCATTATTTGCCATTGCGATTTGGAAATCCCCATGGATACTGTCATTTCTAATTTACCATGGTGTGTTAACTATGTTTCTCAAAACTTTATTTTGAAAACGTACTCTGGCAACATTATTATTATTAAATCAGATAAAACTTTTGCTGAAACGCATCTAATGATGTATGAACATTGGTTATTCATCTCAAACAATGATTCGTTAGTTATATGATTTGTGGAAATTAGTCATGCAAGCAATATAAACAATAAATCAGGGTCAACGAAAAACTGGACTCGACAAAAACTTGTCTTTAACGGTGAAAAACTGTACATAGCCTTATCTGAGTCGAATTTTACACCACGCAAGGACTTTTTAAGAGAACAAAACAAGAGGAAATCTGAAAGCGACGGTCGATCAAACTTGTGCGTTATCTCGCCTCGTCATGATGAAATATTACTCCTTTCCTATTAACGAATTCTAGACGTTTTCAAAAGATGGATTCGTTCAAACCATCTAATCCACATTTAAATTAATTGTTTCTAACTCGAAAAATACGACACCTTTAAAGGTGTCGTATTTTTTAAAATCCCACCACACTGACGGCAAAACCTGCTTTTGATAAACTTTAATGCGAATTTAGATTGGTACTAAGACCGTTTGCTCAAGACAAGAAGCAGCATATTGCCGATGTTTATACACACCTTCATGTGTGCTTTGAGTTTCGAGGAACCTAAATATTGAGCTTACTAACGCATCCTAGCCTTTTAATGTGGACGTGGACGCTTGAATTGCGGACATTTCTGCAATCTCGTATTGTATGCCGTGGATTTGACTCGATGAACGCTTATCGTCATTAATCTCAATGAGCGTCCTTTATTTAGAAGCATCTTTAAGGCTAAAATTAACAGCAGGGAATTACGTGAACCGTCTGTGGCGTTCTGTATTTTACTCAAGTGAAAGAGTAAAATATAACAAAAATGCACACTTTGGTTTTCCATTTTCAACTGTATATGAAGAGCCCAAATATCGAGCTTGTTGACGTATTCTATCCGTTTAATGAAGATGTAGACATTTGTATGATAGATTTCTGCTTCTGTTACTTGATTAACACATTTAGTTTGGCGTCAGAGAAGCATCGTCTAAATTAAGGCCAACAGTAAGGAATTACGTGAACCCTCTTTTGGCATTGACATTTTGATAGAGTGGGCTTTTCTATCACAAGCTTAATGCGGGTGCGTTCTTCCTCTTACTGGAATGAGACTGAAGTATAAAAAAAAATTTCAAACGCACAGCTAAATTACTCAATTTTTTCAAAATGAACTATCAGTTATGACGTAGTGCATAACCTAATATAAAGTAATATTATTGATACTATGTTGAATATATTTAGTAGCATTCTTGTGTAGATTAAATTATAATGTATAAAATATACAATTATCATTATAAACTCCATAAATTAATTCAGCGAGAAATTTCTATATGAGAGGGTTCCCCAAACATGTTCGTCAGCATTCCGTCCTCTATCGTGTTAATTTTTTTAACCAACGAGCCTTATCGCTGGTAATATTTCACTTGTATCAATTTTTCAAATTTGCCAGGGGTGTCTAATCGTCCCTTTCTCGACACTCATTAGCGAGTAATATCCAATGGAGGATCGCTGCGACCCTTGATGTAGTAAAATCACAGTTGCACTTAATTTAGTTATTTATATTTATTTGATAATCTTTTAAAATGACTGATTATTATTAAAAATTTCTCTGTTTGTTAATTAACAAGTAAGAATGCAAAATTACGTTATTCTAATTACGATGAAATATAGAATAGCCAAGTTTTAGATTTTAAATTGTAGGTTTAATATTTATTTCATGCATGAAATACTGATTGATGTTAATTAGCTAAAGGTACTTCTGCTAGAGAACCTCGAAACGGTATTTGTTAGATATATTAAAATGAGATCAGTAGACGTCTAAGGACACTGTTGCCAAGCTGTGTAGGAATAACGAAAACGCGTAGGTTGAAATGTCGTGTGCGTTGGAAACACTTTTAATCAATGTACCTTATTCTAATTAGTTCAATTCGAATAACGCGTAATTTGCGTAGGCGGTATCCATGTCGAAACAAATAATTCTTTTGTCGCTATTTTGAAACTGAAGTAATTATGAGAAATAAAAGTTATTTAAATGACTAAATTGTTTTTATTTTGATTTTCATCTGCTTCGATGTTGAACAAGCAAACAAGTTTTAATAGTCTCTTTTTAAGACGAAGTTAATTTTAACATTATTATTCTATAGCTGAACCCATCTCCAAAACATCATATTTATAGAGACAGTGACTACAAGCATTGTTTTTAATCAAAATTTAGCATGGATTTATTTGTAGATTAATTGTAATCAATTTAATTACCACCACCTAATATTTGAGTTTAATACTCAAGGTTAGAGAAGGTCTTAGGTATTGAAAATACGATTATACGAGTGGTACAAAGCATATAAAAGGGTTCAGAAGTGACTGAAAATTAACTCTATCTGGTCAACCTTGAACATCGTTGATTCAAAAAAAAGACATCTCTAACGTAAAAGAGGTAATAATGCAAAATTATCACTTAAGCTTAAGAAAGATAGTTCAGGTTTTGTTCAGGTTATTTCAAGAAGATTGCCTCGGTGTCTATGGAACTGAATCTTCTTAAAAAACAGCACTGTGAATAAATTACTGAATATATGCTTGAACAAGTCAATTCAGATCGTATGTTCAAGAAACACATCTTGACTGATTACAAAACATGATTTTATGAATTTGTTATGAAAATCAGCTAACGTGCTTTGTAATTGCGTTTCGATATTGAGCCAAAACCGAAAAAATTACATCATGTGAAAGGGATCTGAAGTCCGTGGAACAAAAATAAAGACCTTCGTTATTTTATATTGCACTTATTTTTGAATATAATCACCTGCCACGTTGATGCGTTAGCACCTGTAATGATCCAAGTCTTGTGCCTTGATAAAGTACAACTCTCAAGTTCATTAAAATAAATATTCACAGCAGCTTTAATATGGTTGTCTGTTGGAAATGTCTGACCTGAATAAATAAATAAAACGGCCACCGCTTTCTTTGAGTGGGAAGTCCATTCTAATACCTATTTAAATTGCTGTTTTGTTTCGGGCTGTTAGGAATGATAAATCTAAATCTCATCTGAGCTTGTAAATCAGCATCGAGAATACTGTTTCAAATCATAAACTAAATTGGTGGATAGTTTTAGTCTTTTGGTGGCCATTCAAAGTGAATAGCCAGTTTTACTATCATTTGACAATACCCAGATAGTCACCAAGAGAGTCATCATTACTTCTGGTAATCTCTCTCTTGAGTTGTTGTGTGACACCATTTAGTAAAGTTTTATCATCTGGTGGTCTTGTTTGATTCCAAATTATTCTCAGTCTTCTTTTTTCGGAAATTATATCTCTAATTTCTTTAGGATAATTATTGCCTTTGGTTCGTCAGATAATATTAGGGGTGTTATCCCAGCCAGCCTGCTGGATGTTATTAACAAAATACTTCTGCTTTGTTGTCTAGTTGATATTCATTTCTTAATGGAATTAACAAATCGACAGCTTCATCAACTTGAAGTTTAGAGCTCTACTTGTCAGTCTATTAGTCAGTTTAGGAGGTAATTCCTTTTGTATAATTTTGTCGTTATGGGTGAGAAGGGTGTATGATCAAAGTTTACGTCCCAACCTTCTTCTACATGTATTTATTTTACAGACACATTTCGCATTATAAAAAATCAAGCAAATCTGGGATTTTATTGGGATATGTAGGCCAGTATGTCCGCTTACCAGTTGGTATGGTTTTCATTAGTTGATTAACAGTTGTAGAATTTCTTTTCTTTTTGTATTCGTTAATGTGGTTCCCCATTGAATATTTTTGGCATTAATGTAACCACCTATGATGAATATTGACTATTTAGTAAGTTTAAGTATTTTTCTTTTTTGTGAGCATGTCTAGGCGGACAGTAAACTTCAAAGATAATGATCTCATATATTTTAGTTTTCACGTCGACTGAGACGGCTTGAATTTGTTATGGCTTATACATGATGTTTTGCACTTCCTCCTTTGGCTGCATTTTCGAGGTGTATTGTGTAATATATTTAAATCTCTTAAATTTGATGAATGACTCAGTAGTAAAATGTATTTCAGAAAGAAGACATTTTTCAATAATCTTTCTATCTAGGACAATTTGTTCTTGGTGCTGCAAGAGTCCATTTGGATTTCATTCCATAATTCTAAGGTTACTTAACATTACGATTTTTAGGAATAGCTCCATTAGCTCCATGTTCAAGTCTGCTAACACGTTCATCCATTTTTATTAATTTCTCCTTTACATGTTGAAGAGAATTTTGGATGGAAACGTTTTCTTCTTGCTTTCGAGTTTAATTTTTATTAATAGTGTTTTCAGACTTACCAGTACCTACTTGCTTGTAGGCTCTTTTTTCTGCACTTTTGTTGGCTACTTATATATATATATATATATATATATATATATATATATATATATCAGTAAGCGACAGACCAGTTCCAAAAGATGACGCTTCAACGTCAGGACACAACTCACGTGCGGCTTAGAACCCGAGAAAGTACATAATTCATCGTACGTCCACGAAAGCAGCAAGTATAGCATACGTATACAAAGGGTACTAGGAAAGCTTTGCAATACAGCTTTGTTTATTTAATTTTTTCAAAGTAATTTCCTCTATACTCAATAGACCTCTCCATCCTTCGAAACCAATCTTTAAACCAGTTCTGCCAAGTTTCACTAGGGAGTAAAGCACAATCGTCCCAAACCCGCAGAAGATCCTCATCACTGGAAAGCCGCCTCCCTTTTAGTTTCATTTTCACATGCGGGAACAGTGGAAAGTGGCAGGGAGTAAAATCTGTACTGTAGGGAAGATGCTCGAGAAGTTTCAATCCTGTCATGGTCAAATATTCGGTACAGGCTTTGGCGCGATGAGCTGGGTCAATATCGTGATGGAGGAACCAGGTGTCCATTCTTGACTTTGGCCGTAGGTTCTTCATAGATCCAATGACTTTAGGCAGGCACTGCTCAGTATACCACTTAGCTGTGACTATCTTCTGTGTGTCCAAAACGACGCGTTCCACAATTCCACTCGATTTGATAAATACAGCTATCATATTCTTCTTTTCAGATCGGGATTTTCTGACAACTACGGGTGTGTCCTCATCATCAAAGACGCAAACTTTTGTTTTGAGCTTTGGTTGGCACATCGTAATGGTACAACCAAGTCACGATGTTGTTCACATCCCGAGATTATCATCTGCTCTTCAGTCAGTCGATGCGGCACCCAGAGAGAACAAATGTGCAAATGATCATGCAGAATCGAACGAATTGTTGGTGCATTTGGGCCTGAAGTACCCTCTATATGTTGGTAGGTCACTCGCCTGTCCTCGCCAAGCATTTTCCTCACAGTAGTAACGTTTTCCTCCGTAACTGATTCTCGTGGCCTTCTAGGTATCTCAGCATCCTCCACAGTTAAATTTTCCCTTTGCAATTCTCTATACTACCTGAATATCGTTGTGCTATGTGGACAAACATCACCTAGTGCAAGAGTCATTTCTTCGAAGCACTGGTCTATGTTTAAACCACGCACGAAATTATAACGCAAAACTGCCCTTATTTCATTTCGTGACCACGATGCCATCGCAAGCACTTTACACTCAAATTGCTAATGAATAACTGATCCCATTGACATGGCGCGGTGGCTACTATGCACATATGAACATGTCTCAACATGCAGCAACAAGCAGCTTCCTACGATTCATTGTTGCGTCATATTGCAAAACTTTCCTAGTACCCTTTGTACATATATAATATATATGTACATATATAGGTATTTCAGAAAGATATTTTTTATTAATTTGATTGGCTCTGTGTATATATATATATATATATATATATATATATATATATATATATATATATATATATATATATATATAGTCATAAGTGCAGAAAAAAGATCCTACAGTCAAGCAGTTACTGATAAGCAATATCAACAAGAACAAACTGCCCTAAAAATAAAGAGCATTGATATATGTCTTACTTCCGAGACATATTTTATTACAGTCATTCAGAAAATTCAAGAGATTTAAACTACATATATTATATTATTATCCAAAGATCAAATTAATAAAAAAAATATCTTTTCTGAAGTTTTTGTCAATGTATTACTAATATATTTTTTTTATAAATGTATAGTTCTATTTAATTCTCTTCAAAAAAATATTAAACAAATTATTAAAGAATAATAATTTTTCATAATATATATATATATATATATATAGAAAATTAATCAAATTCAAACAATTGTTATACTAAATTAAGCAATAAAATTATTATAACGAAAACAATTATGATTTTGTAAATAAATTTTAACTATCAAAATTAAGAATTTAGTATATTTATATTATGAATAGTGTTGTTAGTCATATAACGAATGCATTAATTCAAATATTATATAATATATACTCCTTTAATATACCACATATATTAAAATTACAGTAACCTTATGTTTTCAAATTACAAATAAAAATATAAAAATTCCTTCTTCAGTTTCTTATATCCAGGTTTCCAAATTCAAATCTTCCCGCAAACATGTCAATTCCTTTTTTTACCTATCAGATGTATTAGATATATATGTCAATGTGATACTCCAATTTAATGGCTGCCGCTTCTTATTATTTGTTATATTATAGCCTGTATATATACTTTAATATATATTTATGAGTGCATAAATTTGTAAATTTTGTACTTTAAACACTTCGCCATTATATTCGGTAAGTGCTTTTTCATTTACTGTTTAATATATTTAGGTAATTTGTTTTCCATCACCATATATGGTATACATATATAAATATATAAAAACGCGGACGATATTGGTAACTGTTTATTATGTAAATATATATGTATAGTCCATGCCGCAATTATTAAAACCAATAATCATTAAATTATTTTATTTTATCGAAGGATGTTTGAGTTTGGTTTTATGTATATACTTTTATAAGTTTACAACAATATCTTTAAAAAGCGAATAAAAAATGTTTTATGCTATGCGAATCAAGGCACAAATTAATCAAACCAGGCTAACGTAACATCACTCGGAATGAATTAAATCCCGATTCCCTAATAAATGCTGTTCAAGTATTTTATAATCGAATAGCGTATTATTTAGAATGTGAAAGGAAAACATTTGTTGTAATTTTTTATTAAATAAATACGTCGTTATTTCAATTATTATAATTAACTAGTAGACACATTATATTAACTTACACTAAAAATAAGTAAATAAAAGTGTACTAAAAACAATTTAACTTTTACATCACACAAATGAAATTTATGAACGTCCACGATGAACTTCACAACAACTTGTTCTATGACACATTTAAAAAGTCTTAACCGGTTTTTAAAATTGAACATACCTATTTCTACATTATGTTCAGATATATAAAAAAATTGTTTGGTTTTATGTATATACTTTTATAAGTTTACAACAATATCTTTAAAAAGCGAATAAAAAATTTTTATGCTATGCGAATCAAGGCACAAATTAATCAAACCAGGCTAACGTAACATCACTCGGAATGAATTAAATCCCGATTCCCTAATAAATGCTGTTCAAGTATTTTATAATCGAATAGCGTATTATTTAGAATGTGAAAGGAAAACATTTGTTGTAATTTTTTATTAAATAAATACGTCGTTGTTTCAATTATTATAATTAACTAGTAGACACATTATATTAACTTACACTAAAAATAAGTAAATGAAAGTGGACTAAAAACAAGTTCACTTTTACATCACACAAATGAAATTTATGAACGTCCACGATGAACTTCACAACAACTTGTTCTATGACACATTTAAAAAGTCTTAACCGGTTTTTAAAATTGAACATACCCATTTCTACATTATGTTCAGATATATAAAAAAATCGGGATATAGTTCTTGATATACGAGGATAGTTTGACAAGTAGTGAGAATAACACATAGGTGGCGCTCTAATTGGTAAAACAAATGCACTGTAATTTAGGTTTCCTATTTATATGTTTACATTCAAATATTTAGATAAATCAGTTGATTAGTTTATCTTTGATAGCTGATTGAAGAAGAAGCAACACGTCGTTTTGTTAAAATGGAAAAAGCAGAATATCGTGCGGTGATTAAATACTTCGTAATTAAGGGTATGAAAGCTACCTAAATAAAAGATGAGTTACGGAAAACATTAGGTGAATCTGCTCCATCATGCGCCACTATAAGTAAATGGGTAAATAAATTTAAACGTGGTAGAACAAGCTGTGTTGATGAAGCGCGCTCTGGAGCACCCAAAATCGTGACTTCTAAGGAAATGATTATAAAAATCCATAATATTATTACGCAAGATCGACGACTCAAAGTGAGAGAGATAGCAGACATGGTAAACATTTCAACAGAACGCGTACACCACATTTTAACGAAAGAATTGGGCCTTTCCAAGCTTTCGGCAAGATGGGTGCCGCGATTGCTTACGACTGATCAAAAGTTCACTCGTTTGCGCATTTCCAATGAGTGTTTGGACCTTTATAAGCGGAATCCGGTTGATTTTTGTAGGCGATTTGTTACTTGCGATGAAACTTGGTTACACTACAGTACACCCGAAACTAAACAACAGTCGAAACAATGGCTAGAACGTGGTTCTGCACTTCCAAAGAAAGCGAAAACCACTTTATCGGCAAACAAGTTGATGTCATCAATTTTTTGGGATTCAAAGGGCATTTTGCTCGTTGATTACCTTCAGAAAGGTATCACAATAAACGGACAATATTATGCAGAACTTCTACAAAAATTAAATGTTGAGATTCGTGCTAAACGGCCAGGAATGGCAAAGAAAAAGAGTTTGTTTCACCAAGATAACGCTCCCTCGCATACTAGCACAGTTGTGATGTCAAAATCCACGAGTTGTATTTCCAATTAGTACCGCATGCACCTTATTCGCCGGATCCACCTTTTTCCAAAATTGAAAACGGCACTAGGTGGAAAGAAATTTTCGTCTAACGACGAGCTTATTATCTTCGTAAATGAGTATTTTGCAAGCCTTCCGGAATCGAATTTTAGAGATGATATAAGGGCATTGGAGCACCGTTGGAATAAATGTATTGTTCGTTTAGGAGAATATATTGAAAAATAAAAATTATTTTGTATTTAAAAAATTCGCATTCTTTTCCATTCTCACTACTTGTCAAACTACCCTTGTATCTAATTTACAATATCTGTGTTTCATACATAATATGTGATCATCCCTGCATACGCAATTAAATTTAATAAACGAAGAGATATTATACAGAGAACTTCAGTCTTTAGCCGCGAAAACCCCGTTTCAGTAATGATTTCAATTATACAGATGATTTTCAACAGTATTTGATGTAAACGACCTTTACAGGCCGGCGCTTTTGCAATATTCGATGGTACAATTTATATAGGTTATACATATGTATTGTACAATAGATGAAAATCATTATACTAGCTGATTGTGTAATTTTCGGAGTATTGCATAATATTCCGCCAACGTTAGCAGTACAGTAAAGTTGGTGTACAATATACACGTTGTGATTTGTAATTTGCAAATGAGTAATTTCAATCAACTCAACGGATTGATTAGGACAAAATGTAGCCTAGTTAGAATGTAGTATGCATATACTTTGTTACATACTCATTTTGACTTTCGTACCGATTTTGTGAACCTCACTGTATGAAACTATATAACACATTTTGTGAATGTAATAACCCGTTAAGTTGTCAAATTATTTATAGACCCATTTAAATTTCTTAAACGCACAATTTATATCTGATTTAATTTGTGTCGTTTCTCAAAAACATGGTTTTTAAAGGCTTTGACGGCTTCTTGACGTACTGAAAATCTGATCACGCATTTTTTGTTTCACATTCACGTTTAGAAAGAAATCGTTAGGCGATAAATCTGGTGAATATAAGCAATGTGACATTAATTCAATATTTCCTGCAAATAATCAAATGCTTGGCATGCTGTGTGAAGCTCGCATTTTCACGATGCATAATGACAACATTTTTTGTCACGATGCATAATGACGCAAAGTGTTTGGTTGTTTTTTCTGATTTTGTCAATGACTTCTGGTAAAAAAATTGTTGTATACCATTCAGCATTAACTCATCTTCGATCCTCTAAAGGAATGGTTGCAACACGTCGAGTATAACTGAAGACAGCGATCATTTTCTTGGAAATTAATTGCTGCTGAGTTTCCAGCTTATACGAATATATCCACGCTGAGTCATCTGTTACGATGTTGTAGACGGATTTTGCAATTCCTCCCTCATATTTTTAGAGCATTTCCTTACATCAATTAATATGAGCCTTTTTTATGAGCTTCGATAAATTATGCAGTATCCATTGAGAACAGATCTTTTTCGCAGCTGAATGAATACGTAAAATCGTGTGTAGCAGTCTTCGATATACCTAAGACTGCTTCTACCTCGCTGTAAGTCATATGCTGACTTTCACTCATACTGAGCACATCATTGATATCTGCTCCCAATTAATACCCTCAAATTAACGTAGGCTCTTCTATCTAAACAGGAGACATTTTCCTCAATAGAAATTTGGAGATAAAGGTAAAGTGTCGTTGTTAATTTTAACCTTAAACCCATCAGCAACAGCCGTTCTGAATTTAGCACGTCCAAAAACCAATACAGATAATTTAGCAGAATTTAAATGTAAGAAATGGCATGAAAATTATAAAAGCAATGAATCCAAAATGTTTCCCAAAATTAGCAATTAAGGCCGTTATTTCAATACACCCTTTCGTTGTTTCTGAAACTCAGCGGACAAATGAAATAGTTTAAAATATTGTTATTGACACCAGTTTCAGTGCAGTAGTTCAGCCCTGAAGATGTCCCATACAAATGGGTACGAAACGTCGGCAGATATACAAGTGACGCGGTTCCAGCCCGGAAACCCAGAAGCAGATAGCATGGACCACGACCGCGGAAGTCTACGTACCAGATTGTTACATTCGTTTTACAAATATTACGTTCCACAAAGTTAAAAATCCTACTTAGAGAGAAGGCGGTATATAATACTTTAGAATAAAAATTTTCCGTGGCGAAACTAAAATTGAAACGTCATGAAGTCGTGTCGACAGAAGCGCCAACGTTTTTATATAATTTTCGAACTCTCATCGATTTCGTTATATGTGTTTTTTCACAGTATGTCAGGCACGTAGAAAAAAAATTGTCCCGAAAAAGTGAAACATCAAAAAATAAGAAGAAAAAGAAAAGAACTATTAATCATGTGTCGATATAAAATGTCGAACTCCTGGCTCCGTCATCTTTTCATATACTTTTAAGATTTTATTTTTTTCAAATTCCGGACGGAACAAACTACTCCTCCCTCGACCCCCCGGATTGTACACGATACGCGATATTTTCTCGGCCCCAACGCCAACTAGAACGCACTACATGTGTGACAGATAAATTACACAAGTTTTCGATAACTCCCACACGTACACGGGCGAACACATACAAAGTAATAGTAAGAGAAAGAGAGAGAGAGAGAGAGAGAGAGAGAGAGAGATCAAGAAGGGTAACTTCGTTCTCCCCCACTCGAGGATAATATCGCCTTTTTCCTTGTATTATTTATTTGCTCACTTCACTCTCCCGCTGTATTTTTTCAATCCTCTTTGCCAGGACCGGATTTCGATGTTATGATATTTGAATTGATCAGAATGGCTCTTATACAAGTTGATGAAGCTCACCAAAATACTGTCCGAAATATCAATTTTAAATTATTGAATTGAGAACATTAAGGGTTATTTTATTATACTTCGCAGTGTATATTATAGACAATTAATTAAAAAATATCAGTAGCGCCATCTTATAATACTCAGTAGTCCTGTTTTGTACGTGTATTAATCCACACTTATCATCATGGCGTTTATTTCACTAAAAAAGATGGAATAGTTAGCAAACAGTGATCGTAGAGTTTTTCTTGTGCTGTCAAAATTACAAAATAGTACAACGTCCAGCAATTCGATTTTGTTTTTCTACTTGGTAGAAGCAGTGCAGATACGCTTGAGTTGATAAACCGAGCGTAGTGATTTCCATATTTTAATCGTTTTAGTGTCAGACGTTTTTAAAAAATATTATAGGATAATACCATTGGTCTTTCTTCATTTAGACTTAAACATTACTTTTCTAAAGTTTGAATATTTATTTATTATTAGTGTATTCTTCAAACGGTCCATTGCATTCGAAAAAGAAAAGAACATAGTTTAATTCAACTTACGAATCCGAAGGAGGTAATAGTAGGATCGTTCCAAAAAAGGAGAATAAACATCGACACATCCAATAGAGATAATGGTATTCAATGCAATTTTATCTGCTGTGCTACATCTGAAAGTATTATTATCGATTATATATGCGGACGTGAAGATTATTTTCTCTTTATTGATGACACTGGCATGCAACTATCGCCAACTAATGAAACTAAGCCTATCGCTTAAACATATGTTCATCGATTCATCTTTGCTAGCATTAACAGTTCGCCAAGCGACTTATACGATAAGCTAGCATCCCGAACGAAAACCGAAATTTTTCCCAAAATGAAGGCATTTGTTGCAGTTTTATTTGAAATGGGAATAAGGAAGCAACCAACAGTTTGGCCAAAAATTCGAAGAACATACCCTGGTTTTCACAAATGTTTCCACGAATAGACGCCAGTTTATTCTCCAATTATTTTCTTCCACTTAATCGATAATAAAGAATGTATTTCACCAAGCCATAAAAAGTACAAACTATATGTCAATAGTTGAACACGCGAAAAATGTGTTCAAATTGCGCATAGGGAATTATAAGGGTGTATGGAAAATTAATATACAAAAGAAGTTATCAACAAGAATAATTCCTTCTGCATCCCAAAAAATGGAGGCCATTGCCTTTCCTGTAGATAGTACAGCAATCACCTTCTTTTGAGGAGGAGAATCACTGTGTCGCCACTATTTAAATTGTTTTATTTCGGGCACATAATGATGAATGCAAGTTTCATCTATGGTAATGAATCGGCGCATAAAATCTTCCCTGTTTTTACAAAAATGCTCCAAACACTTACGAAAAATTTGTATTCGCATCAATTTTTAATCAATACTGAGCAATCGCGGCACCAACCTCGCGGAGAACTTCTCCATGGCCAACTTTTTATTCAAAATGTTCATCGCGCGTTCTTTAGAGATGCTTACAGCCTCTTCTATCCCAGATATTTTCAAACACCACAACAGGCGTTTTCAGCTACTTTCAGTAAAGTGACAGATTTCGAACGTTCACTATGTGATGCATTTTTTACGGTTGCACGACCAGATTTGAATTCACGAATCTATTTCTCAATATTGGAAAGTGAACTAGTGTAGTTCTTCAAACCAGTCTTCACATCGTTATCAATATTTGTAACTGATAATCCTTTAGAGAAGAAGTACTTAATGACAACACGAATTTTAACACTTTTCATCTCGGCAAAATTCGAAACGCTCTTAATTATATAATTCTCACACCGAAACTAATAAAAGTATCGATCTGAACTTTGACAGATGACGTGATATAGACAACTTACCAGCGCACCTCAAAAGCAGTATGACTTCTCCGGACTTTTCAGCCTACGCTTATATCTATTGGTAGAGCCTTGATAGGGACTCTTTGCCATTCGAGCATCATACAATATATGCAGAATAAAAAGCACCACCGATGGAGCATAAAATTTTCAACTCTTTGGACGCATTATCCAAAAAATGTTTAAATTTTTACTATTATAAGGATGATAAAGGAAAAACTGATAGTACAAGGTCAAGAGAACATGGACGATGTTGACAAAAATTTACTAGGGTAAAGCCAATGTCTCAATAAAAGACATATTTGTCGATAGTTATTTTAGTAGTAGTATATTTAGTAGTAATTTATAACCAAATATTTATTGGGTTGTTACATAAGCCCGTTATTTTGACGCGTTCACGTTGAAGCGTAGTGGAAGGGGAGTAGTTAGGTGAATGGAATATTTTGTTAACCTAGTTGTAGTATACAGTTGTGGCTACATTTTAGTGTAGTTTATTTAATTTAATAAATCCGGTTTGTGGCCTTGTGTGGAGTGAAAGTGGAGAAAGAAAATGAGCATTTTCGGCATATCATGCTGAACGAAAAACGAAAAAACGCGACTAAAGCAGTTAAAAAGACATGCAATATCTACAGAGAATCTGCAGTTATCGATTCTGCCGCACAAAATTGGTATATTCTCGGTTTAGGAACGATGAGTTTGAACTGAAAGATTGGAAGCAGTCCAGATGATCTGTATCAACTAACACGGCCACAATAACGACTGTAATAGATGAAAACCCATACTTTACCATGCATGAGATTGCGAACGTCATGAGAGTATCGCACGTAGCAGTTTAAAGACATTTCCAGGCTAAAGGGTAGGTCATTGTGCTGACTGTCTACATAATCTTAATGCACTCCAACTGATGTAACGTATACTCATTTGCGGGCAGCTCATTAAAAGGAACAAGGAACAACCTTTTCTTAAGAATACAATTACTGGAGATGAAAAATAGATTCTCTATAACAACGTTGTACTCTCCAAGTCTTGTTCTAAAAAAAACAGTCCTCCCAAGACATCGTCAAAAATTAACTTCTATGCAAAGAAAGTAATGTACATTTGGTCAGAGTTGAAGGGCATAGTCTACTATGAGTTGCTATCGAATAATCAAACGATCAAATTAGTCAACAAGTACTGTGTCAACTTGACAGTTTAAAGCAAGGTCTTGCTAAAAAGCAGCCTGCATTAGTAATTCTTGACGAATAGTTTTTCATCATGACAACGCAAGACCCCACACATCTGTAACCACCGTACAGAAGTTGGTATAGTTTTCATAGAATATTGTGCCTCGCCTTCCATATACATAGCTTAGATATCGATTATTATTTGTTTCACTCCCTAATAAATTCGCTTGATGGACAAAATTTTAAATCTTTGGAATGCATCAAAATTTACTTTAACAGATTTTTTGAGAGAAAAAACGAGACCTTTTGGAGAGATGGCATTATGAAATTGCCTGAACGTTGGATCAAAATTATAGAAAATAATTGACAGTAAGAATATTTTTTGAAAAATTCTTCTCTTTTGGAATATGTATTTCGTCGAATAAGCGATATAAAACGGAGCGGACTTATGTAACAACCCGATACATTGCATAGGTACATTAATGGGAAAGGCATACTTGACGATATAAATATTGGTACTTTTCAATTTTTTTCTAAACATCTCAAATAGTTGACAACAAATGACAAATCTAAAACTGCTTTCTTGTACTGCTCTAATTTCTAATCAATTTTGCTAATTTAACCAATACTAAGAACGTTCTCCATATACGGAGATGGAATATAGGCACATGGTATCTGTACTGATATTAACTGTAAAGATTCATCCTATGAAGCAGTGCAGTTTAAAATTATTATTCACTGGAGTATAAGATAGACCTGTCATTAATTGTCAAGTGATGACAGTTTTGTGACGTGAAATATTCAGTAAACAGTACGCGGAAAATTCACCATTTGTATGAGCTTCCTTTCATTAGTCATATGCTTATATAAATGGTTACCATGCCTTATAATCACTCTTCTTTCAGAAAGAACAATTGATACTCAAGCTTCAGAAAATTATATCGACGGAGATCTTCGTTATAAGACTGATTTTTCTAAACACTCATGTCACTATATGCATAATGTATGTAAAATATATAGTCATGATAGTGTTGGGAGAAAGTGTTTGCGTCGATTAATGCACTATCCATTTTTGGATAGTGAAAAAGAGCATTTGTTGGAGGTATTCAATGATATGAGGAACAAAATCGCTGGCGGTTCGACTAATAGAAAGGATATGTCTCATATAACTGCAGCTAACATGGAAGTGCTGAGCTATAGCACTCAATTGGCGTATTCAGCAGGTTGTTGGGCCAGACAATGTACCCTTGGGCATAGTCGATGTCGAAAGATAGAAGATGGAGAAGTAGGAGAAACATTGTGTTTTGGAAAAGTACCAGATGTCCTTCAAGTACCTTTAGAAGAAAGTTCTAGAGAACTAATAGAGTATTGCCCTCATGCTCAGTTGCATTATTTTCCAAATATAACTGAACAAGTTATCGATAATTTAGAACTACCAAGAAAAGGTGACGATGTAAACAACAGGGAGACAGTACAGCTAATGTGGGGTAAAACAAGATTCATAGGATGTTATAGGGTAACGTTCCCCCACATTGAGCCAGGTTTCGTTGTTCTACTTAATGTGTGCCACTTCTTTCCCAAAGGAAATGTAGAGGGCCGATCTATATTTATTCGAGGTACACCCGGAACCCGATGTTATCGCGATGCTGCGCCAAACAAAAATTATAGTAATTTATGCGGAATAGGAAGAGGAATTGCAGACGATCCTTGGGATGGTCCAATAACAGGAAACAGTAATTTGTTGTTCAACAAAGTATTGCTATATGTTTCGATTTTCTGCTTTAGTTTTTATTGAAGTTTTATTGTTCCAAGCATTTGTAGAAGTGATATTAATAAAATTGTTTTCAGATTTAGAATTTTCAGTTCTCTTCAAGCATATTATCCCTAGACTGAATACATGATTTTTACACTTGTGGATAACTATCCATGACGAAAATAAGAATAGTTTAAATAAAAATAAGAAACTATTCAAACATTAAAAAGTTACTATAATTTACAGTTTTTACATTTGTCAAACCCATTTGCGTTACACACATTTTTATTGCATACAACAAAATCTTACACTTCTTATCTAGTAATCGTAGATACATATGATAGACGTCTCGAATATTTTGCTTGTTTTGGTAGCGGTATTTGCTCTCTTTCATTAGCTACAAAACTACTTATCGATAACGTGTCTTGAATATCTCGAGGAACATCATTCAGTAGATTCTTCTGTAGCCTTCTTTCCATATGTAGCTAAACTAATTGGAAATCCAAATTGTACAAAAATATTGATCGAATATTTTTAACCTACTGTGGATTTTGATTTAAAAGGTCTATTTCCATAATGTAATTGATGGCGCATTTAAGGATTTGAATCTTACGCTCCTTAGTAGTTTACTGGTAGGGCACGTGCCCGGTAAACGTTGGATAGAGGTTCGATTCCCCTCCGACGCAATAATCTTTTTTAAATTAATTTCCGCCTTAATTAAAGCGATGTAATAAGCAGGAAATTTCCAGTTTTCATGTTGATCGTATAATTTTGTCGGCGCTTGTGACAGTCCTGTACCGTATCAGAGAATTTATGCGCACTTAGTCTAGCATAACATGAAAGTATCTAAGAGACCACTGTGATTTTTCTAGCAACAATATAAGAATGTGCCATAAGAGTATAATTTCAGATTTTTCTCGTGTTTTCGTCAACACTCTTTGAGGAATGAAATCTAGGCAATAACAAAACTACCTTAAGTTTTAGGTGTAAAAAACACTAAGATCGGGAAATGACGATTGAATTTCTATTTTATGCCGTAGAATACTTAAATCGTTAGTCTATAATCGTTTAACATTTGTTGTACTAATGGAATTAAGGTAAACCAGTTATCCATTGTTAGATTTCTATCTGTTCCTTGTATTAATGCACTTAACTTTTTCACTAAAATAGACAATGACTCATCGCTATCCCAATTTTTCTTCCAATATATTATATTGCATTATATAATAGATACAACTGTCATACGCACAAACTACATTTATCTTCAAATTGTTTTAAGTATTCTAGCTCCTGCTATGTATAGCAATGTTACAAAAGCAGGCATTTCTGTTAAGTCAATATTCCCTGTATATTACGCGTCATTATTGTAATTGTGTTACTGTCGTTCTATTTCTTGATTTGCATGTAAAATTTCTCTAATATCACATTACTGAATAATACTCGCAAAACCTCCTCTTCTGTTGTAATATTCCGCATTGTTCAATTTCCGGAAGAATTTTTGTAACAATGTTACAAGCAGCTAACTATTCTACGAGTGAGCGTTTTTATATTCGCGGAATGAGCGGGTTGTAGAGGGGTGAGTAGGCGCATTGGGGGCGTGGCCTGTGCAGCGACTCATGATTAGTATAAATACGAAGTTTCATTGTTATTAGACAGTTAGTCTTTGAGCTATCGTCAACCAAGTAACATAATCAGGAGTGAAAAGTGAAATATGGAAAAAATCGAATATCGTGCCGTTATAAAGTTCCTTACCAGGCAAGGAAAATCAGTCGCGACCATAATGAATGAGATGTCATTGGTTTACGGCGACTCTTGTCCAGGAAAAACCATGGTGTACAAGTGGCATAGTTTAAATAAACAAGGAAGGGAATCCCTTGAAGACGACCCGAGGCCGGGCAGGAGCATTGAGGTGACCACGCCAGCACTTATCCAAAAAGTTGAACAAATTGTACTCGAAGATGCTCGACTAAGGAAGAAACAACTCGCAGAAGTGGTTGGAGTATCCGATACAACAATTTTTAAAATCCTACACGATCATCTCGGCATGTCTAAGGTCAGCGCAAGATGGGTGCCGAGAATGCTCGCGCCGCCGCAAAAACAACAGCGCGTAGAGTGTTCGCGTGCATTTTTGGACCTCTGTAATGAAGACAAGGATGGTGTATTGAGTGGAATTGTTACTGGAGACAAAACTTGGGTTCATCATTATGAACCTGAGTCCAAACAAGACTCCATGCAGTGGCATAAAAAGGGCACAGCACCTCCCAAGAAATTTAAAGTGTCACAATCAGCTGGGAAACTCATGGCAACGGTATTTTGGGACTCGGAAGGAATATTGTTGATTGATTATAAAGACAAGGGTGTTTCTATAACCGGAGAATATTATGCTTCAATATTAGAGCGACTAAAAGAAGCCATTAAAGAGAAAAGACGGGGAAAATTGACAAAAGGTGTTCTGCTTTTGCACGACAACGCGTCCGTGAACAAGAGCCGCGTTGCGTTAGCTGCCCTGCATAAGGTGGGCTTCGAAATTGTGAATCACCCATCCTACAGCCCAGACCTGGCCCCGAGTGATTATTACCTGTTTCCGAAAATGAAAAAAGAGCTGCGGGGTAAAAAATTTACTGCCGATGATGAAGTCAAGGAGGCAGTTTCGGCGTATTTTGCAGATAAAGAGAAATCATTTTTTTATGAAGGTATAAATAAATTAATTGAAAGATGTGAAAAATGTATCCGTCTTGCAGGTGAATATATTGAAAAAGAAAAATAATTTGGTTTTTCTATTTCCACCCCTTGCCCCCATTCCGCGAATATAAAAACGCTCCCTCGTAGTTTTTGTTGATTCGTTGACGCTTCATTTGTAGTCAGTCGTGGCATAGATTATGTCTTCTTAATCTTCCATTTCTACGAATAATATCATATCTCCCTCTCTCGACCAATACATAAATGTATTGACCGACAAAGCAAGAACGCTTCTATCTCACAGATCGGAGACTATGTTTCCAGTGTGTAATAGACAGAAACTTGCATCTAGGCTTTATGCCAATTAAAGAATGTTAAAAAGGAATCATTCTATTATTAATAACACCCTATCAACTACATATGTTTCATCGAATTCACGAATCGTCAGGTTGATTTGTGTTATTAATGAACGATTCCTTCAGAGTGCTTATCATATCATTTCGATACAGAAAATAATGAATAATATCATATCTCCCTCTCTCGACCAATACATAAATGTATTGACCGACAAAGCAAGAACGCTTCTATCTCACAGATCGGAGACTATGTTTCCAGTGTGTAATAGACAGAAACTTGCATCTAGGCTTTATGCCAATTAAAGAATGTTAAAAAGGAATCATTCTATTATTAATAACACCCTATCAACTACATATGTTTCATCGAATTCACGAATCGTCAGGTTGATTTGTGTTATTAATGAACGATTCCTTCAGAGTGCTTATCATATCATTTCGATACAGAAAATAATGAATAATATCATATCTCCCTCTCTCGACCAATACATAAATGTATTGACCGACAAAGCAAGAACGCTTCTATCTCACAGATCGGAGACTATGTTTCCAGTGTGTAATAGACAGAAACTTGCATCTAGGCTTTATGCCAATTAAAGAATGTTAAAAAGGAATCATTCTATTATTAATAACACCCTATCAACTACATATGTTTCATCGAATTCACGAATCGTCAGGTTGATTTGTGTTATTAATGAACGATTCCTTCAGAGTGCTTATCATATCATTTCGATACAGAAAATAATGAATAATAACATATCTCCCTCTCTCGACCAATACATAAATGTATTGACCGACAAAGCAAGAACGCTTCTATCTCACAGATCGGAGACTATGTTTCCAGTGTGTAATAGACAGAAACTTGCATCTAGGCTTTATGCCAATTAAAGAATGTTAAAAAGGAATCATTCTATTATTAATAACACCCTATCAACTACATATGTTTCATCGAATTCACGAATCGTCAGGTCGATTTGTGTTATTAATGAACGATTCCTTCAGAGTGCTTATCATATCATTTCGATACAGAAAATAATGAATAATATCATATCTCCCTCTCTCGACCAATACATAAATGTATTGACCGACAAAGCAAGAACGCTTCTATCTCACAGATCGGAGACTATGTTTCCAGTGTGTAATAGACAGAAACTTGCATCTAGGCTTTATGCCAATTAAAGAATGTTAAAAAGGAATCATTCTATTATTAATAACACCCTATCAACTACATATGTTTCATCGAATTCACGAATCGTCAGGTTGATTTGTGTTATTAATGAACGATTCCTTCAGAGTGCTTATCATATCATTTCGATACAGAAAATAATGAATAATATCATATCTCCCTCTCTCGACCAATACATAAATGTATTGACCGACAAAGCAAGAACGCTTCTATCTCACAGATCGGAGACTATGTTTCCAGTGTGTAATAGACAGAAACTTGCATCTAGGCTTTATGCCAATTAAAGAATGTTAAAAAGGAATCATTCTATTATTAATAACACCCTATCAACTACATATGTTTCATCGAATTCACGAATCGTCAGGTTGATTTGTGTTATTAATGAACGATTCCTTCAGAGTGCTTATCATATCATTTCGATACAGAAAATAATGAATAATATCATATCTCCCTCTCTCGACCAATACATAAATGTATTGACCGACAAAGCAAGAACGCTTCTATCTCACAGATCGGAGACTATGTTTCCAGTGTGTAATAGACAGAAACTTGCATCTAGGCTTTATGCCAATTAAAGAATGTTAAAAAGGAATCATTCTATTATTAATAACACCCTATCAACTACATATGTTTCATCGAATTCACGAATCGTCAGGTTGATTTGTGTTATTAATGAACGATTCCTTCAGAGTGCTTATCATATCATTTCGATACAGAAAATAATGAATAATATCATATCTCCCTCTCTCGACCAATACATAAATGTATTGACCGACAAAGCAAGAACGCTTCTATCTCACAGATCGGAGACTATGTTTCCAGTGTGTAATAGACAGAAACTTGCATCTAGGCTTTATGCCAATTAAAGAATGTTAAAAAGGAATCATTCTATTATTAATAACACCCTATCAACTACATATGTTTCATCGAATTCACGAATCGTCAGGTTGATTTGTGTTATTAATGAACGATTCCTTCAGAGTGCTTATCATATCATTTCGATACAGAAAATAATGAATAATATCATATCTCCCTCTCTCGACCAATACATAAATGTATTGACCGACAAAGCAAGAACGCTTCTATCTCACAGATCGGAGACTATGTTTCCAGTGTGTAATAGACAGAAACTTGCATCTAGGCTTTATGCCAATTAAAGAATGTTAAAAAGGAATCATTCTATTATTAATAACACCCTATCAACTACATATGTTTCATCGAATTCACGAATCGTCAGGTTGATTTGTGTTATTAATGAACGATTCCTTCAGAGTGCTTATCATATCATTTCGATACAGAAAATAATGAATAATATCATATCTCCCTCTCTCGACCAATACATAAATGTATTGACCGACAAAGCAAGAACGCTTCTATCTCACAAATCGGAGACTATGTTTCCAGTGTGTAATAGACAGAAACTTGCATCTAGGCTTTATGCCAATTAAAGAATGTTAAAAAGGAATCATTCTATTATTAATAACACCCTATCAACTACATATGTTTCATCGAATTCACGAATCGTCAGGTTGATTTGTGTTATTAATGAACGATTCCTTCAGAGTGCTTATCATATCATTTCGATACAGAAAATAATGAATAATATCATATCTCCCTCTCTCGACCAATACATAAATGTATTGACCGACAAAGCAAGAACGCTTCTATCTCACAGATCGGAGACTATGTTTCCAGTGTGTAATAGACAGAAACTTGCATCTAGGCTTTATGCCAATTAAAGAATGTTAAAAAGGAATCATTCTATTATTAATAACACCCTATCAACTACATATGTTTCATCGAATTCACGAATCGTCAGGTTGATTTGTGTTATTAATGAACGATTCCTTCAGAGTGCTTATCATATCATTTCGATACAGAAAATAATGAATAATATCATATCTCCCTCTCTCGACCAATACATAAATGTATTGACCGACAAAGCAAGAACGCTTCTATCTCACAGATCGGAGACTATGTTTCCAGTGTGTAATAGACAGAAACTTGCATCTAGGCTTTATGCCAATTAAAGAATGTTAAAAAGGAATCATTCTATTATTAATAACACCCTATCAACTACATATGTTTCATCGAATTCACGAATCGTCAGGTTGATTTGTGTTATTAATGAACGATTCCTTCAGAGTGCTTATCATATCATTTCGATACAGAAAATAATGAATAATATCATATCTCCCTCTCTCGACCAATACATAAATGTATTGACCGACAAAGCAAGAACGCTTCTATCTCACAGATCGGAGACTATGTTTCCAGTGTGTAATAGACAGAAACTTGCATCTAGGCTTTATGCCAATTAAAGAATGTTAAAAAGGAATCATTCTATTATTAATAACACCCTATCAACTACATATGTTTCATCGAATTCACGAATCGTCAGGTTGATTTGTGTTATTAATGAACGATTCCTTCAGAGTGCTTATCATATCATTTCGATACAGAAAATAATGAATAATATCATATCTCCCTCTCTCGACCAATACATAAATGTATTGACCGACAAAGCAAGAACGCTTCTATCTCACAGATCGGAGACTATGTTTCCAGTGTGTAATAGACAGAAACTTGCATCTAGGCTTTATGCCAATTAAAGAATGTTAAAAAGGAATCATTCTATTATTAATAACACCCTATCAACTACATATGTTTCATCGAATTCACGAATCGTCAGGTTGATTTGTGTTATTAATGAACGATTCCTTCAGAGTGCTTATCATATCATTTCGATACAGAAATTAATGAATAATATCATATCTCCCTCTCTCGACCAATACATAAATGTATTGACCGACAAAGCAAGAACGCTTCTATCTCACAGATCGAAGACTATGTTTCCAGTGTGTAATAGACAGAAACTTGCATCTAGGCTTTATGCCAATTAAAGAATGTTAAAAAGGAATCATTCTATTATTAATAACACCCTATCAACTACATATGTTTCATCGAATTCACGAATCGTCAGGTTGATTTGTGTTATTAATGAACGATTCCTTCAGAGTGCTTATCATATCATTTCGATACAGAAAATAATGAATAATATCATATCTCCCTCTCTCGACCAATACATAAATGTATTGACCGACAAAGCAAGAACGCTTCTATCTCACAGATCGGAGACTATGTTTCCAGTGTGTAATAGACAGAAACTTGCATCTAGGCTTTATGCCAATTAAAGAATGTTAAAAAGGAATCATTCTATTATTAATAACACCCTATCAACTACATATGTTTCATTAATAACACAAATCAACCTGACGATTCGTGAATTCGATGAAACATATGTAGTTGATAGGGTGTTATTAATAATAGAATGATTCCTTTTTAACATTCTTTAATTGGTATAAAGCCTAGATGCAAGTTTCTGTCTATTACACACTGGAAACATAGTCTCCGATCTGTGAGATAGAAGCGTTCTTGCTTTGTCGGTCAATACATTTATGTATTGGTCGAGAGAGGGAGATATGATATTATTCATTATTTTCTGTATCGAAATGATATTATAAGCACTCTGAAGGAATCGTTCATTAATAACACAAATCAACCTGACGATTCGTGAATTCGATGAAACATATGTAGTTGATAGGGTGTTATTAATAATAGAATGATTCCTTTTTAACATTCTTTAATTGGCATAAAGCCTAGATGCAAGTTTCTGTCTATTACACACTGGAAACATAGTCTCCGATCTGTGAGATAGAAGCGTTCTTGCTTTGTCGGTCAATACATTTATGTATTGGTCGAGAGAGGGAGATATGATATTATTCATTATTTTCTGTATCGAAATGATATGATAAGCACTCTGAAGGAATCGTTCATTAATAACACAAATCAACCTGACGATTCGTGAATTCGATGAAACATATGTAGTTGATAGGGTGTTATTAATAATAGAATGATTCCTTTTTAACATTCTTTAATTGGCATAAAGCCTAGATGCAAGTTTCTGTCTATTACACACTGGAAACATAGTCTCCGATCTGTGAGATAGAAGCGTTCTTGCTTTGTCGGTCAATACATTTATGTATTGGTCGAGAGAGGGAGTTATGATATTATTCATTATTTTCTGTATCGAAATGATATGATAAGCACTCTGAAGGAATCGTTCATTAATAACACAAATCAACCTGACGATTCGTGAATTCGATGAAACATATGTAGTTGATAGGGTGTTATTAATAATAGAATGATTCCTTTTTAACATTCTTTAATTGGCATAAAGCCTAGATGCAAGTTTCTGTCTATTACACACTGGAAACATAGTCTCCGATCTGTGAGATAGAAGCGTTCTTGCTTTGTCGGTCAATACATTTATGTATTGGTCGAGAGAGGGAGACATGATATTATTCATTATTTTCTGTATCGAAATGATATGATAAGCACTCTGAAGGAATCGTTCATTAATAACACAAATCAACCTGACGATTCGTGAATTCGATGAAACATATGTAGTTGATAGGGTGTTATTAATAATAGAATGATTCCTTTTTAACATTCTTTAATTGGCATAAAGCCTAGATGCAAGTTTCTGTCTATTACACACTGGAAACATAGTCTCCGATCTGTGAGATAGAAGCGTTCTTGCTTTGTCGGTCAATACATTTATGTATTGGTCGAGAGAGGGAGATATGATATTATTCATTATTTTCTGTATCGAAATGATATGATAAGCACTCTGAAGGAATCGTTCATTAATAACACAAATCAACCTGACGATTCGTGAATTCGATGAAACATATGTAGTTGATAGGGTGTTATTAATAATAGAATGATTCCTTTTTAACTTCCATTTCTACGTCAAATTCTTCACCTGAAGAAAACTCCGTTTCGTGTTCAGATAAATTATCAATCACATTTTCAAAACAGTCATTATATTGTTCGGTTTCGTCTAACCAACGAAGTACAGTTTCCCCAAAGACAAGATCAGCAAGATTCACGTTTTTCCGCCATTTTTACTATAAATTACAAATAATTTTGAAAAATCACACTTATTAAATTTCAATTGAAAACAAATCACTGAAGTTTACGACTACTAACTTAAAAAATAATAAAATAAGCAGTAAATTTAAAAATGTGGGACTGTGCATGACAGAGGTCATGCACAGTCCCAACATTTCTAAATTCTAGGGTTATATAGGGTGATTCACGTAACACATTTATTGGAAAATATTCGATAATTATCGTCTACTGCAAGTCTAAATAAAATGCGTCCAAAATGGTGGCACTTCCGCAAATTTGTTTTTCAAATAGGAGGACCCCATTTAATTTCATATTTGTATTCTACGAGGGTATCCGTTTATATTTCGGGAAATGGCAACACTGTTAATGTTGTCTCCGATCCGATGATTGCATAGTTTGTCATTTTTGACAATATATTTACCTTGACAGTTTTATTATCCGGTCGCTATTTCTATTGTTGACAGGAATTTGAAAATTCCATGCCAACGAAAAAATAGAATTAACTCTCGAACGTTTTCGTGCAATTACTTTTCATAACTTTCAGCGTGGATTATCTCAACATGAATGCATAGACGAACTGAATTCTTTATATGGTGAGAAGCACCATCGAAAACTACAGTATATCGTTGGTATAGTGAATTCAAACATAGACGGCGTTCTTTCGACGATGAATTTTGTGAAGGTCGTCCCACAAATGCTGTTGTGTCGAAAAACATTAATGTAGTGTCTGAATTTATAATGCATGATTGGTGCCGAGAAATGCACAAAAAATACAATGGCGATGCTTCAAAGAACATTTATAAAGTCGTCACAGGTGATGAATCTTGGATTTATACGTATGAGCCCGATAATAAATAGCAGTCGATTGTGTGGGTATTCCAAGATGAGCCAAAACCAACAAAAGTTGTTGGCGCTCGAAGAACATCAAAACAAATGGTCGCCTGTTTTTTCGGAAAAAACGGTCACGTTGTAACCGTGGCTTTAGAGTGTTGTAGAGGGGTTAATTCCTAATGGTACACAACTATTTCTTTGCCAAAAGTTTTTGAAGAAATATGGAAAACAAACCGAAAACGACAGGTCGGTTCAAACAATTAAATATTTGACCGGACAAAACATTGAATTGATGAGCGATCCGCCGTACAGCCCTGATTAGCACCCTGTGATTTCTTTTTGTTCCTACACGTGAAAAATAAACTTCGTGGTCAACGGGTTACTATGCCGGGAGAGGCAGTTGAGGCATTCAAAACTCATATTTTGGAGATACCGCCTTCACAGCGGCAGCAATGTTTTTCGGATTGGCTTAAACGAATGCAAAAGTGCATTGATTTTCAAGGAGAATATTTTGAAAAGCAATAAAACTATTTTCAATAATCAAAATTTTTGTTTGTTTGCTATTCAGGAAATATAAACGGCTACCCTCGTATATTGAATTGTGACTTCAGAACTTCTTTGTCACAGTTTTTTTACGTTTTAGTAAAAAATCAGGGTGTTTATTAAGAAATTTATTTCCTGACCTATTAAATATAAATAATTAACTTTTTCATTTCATTCCTGAAGAATTAAGTGATATTTTGTAACATTACAGAAATATTTGTTATATTTCATGTGCCTACTGCGAGTGTTCAAAGTTGACTGACAAAAAATGTTAAGAGCCTGGTTTTTTCAATTAGAATCTATCATTTCTGTTGTTAAAAAATGTATATTGAATTTTAGAGTAACTTTTATTAATATTGTAAAATGTTTTCCAATAAGGACTTGACAACTTTTTTTCAAAATGAAATGCAGACCATTTGAGATATTTCAAAAACTTTATTATCGGGTTGGAGTACAATCAAAACATTTATGAATGGAACTCGACTTCGTTCATATGGCCACCGCGGGCACCTTTGCAGCGGTCGATTCGTTGGACCCAATTTTCGATGACTCGGCCACACAATTCGGTCGACGGCTGCTATTTCGCGTTCAATGTTGGCTCTGAGCTCTTCCAACGTTGTCGGCTTGTTGGCATAGACCAATGACTTGACGTAGCCCCAAAGAAAAAAGTCTAGAGGCGTTAAATCGCATGAACGAGGCGGCCAATCAACTGGTCCATTTCTTGAGATAACACTCTCATCAAACTTACTCTTCAATAAATCGATTGTAACGTGTGCTGTGTGGCTTGTGGCACCGTCCTGCTGAAACCACATGTTGTCCAAGTCCATATCTTCCAATTCAAAATTGATCATCTTGGCGCATCTTGTGCCATCTCATCACTCGACGCTTGTCACTGGTTTTCTAACTACAAATGGCATTTTAACCGTCAACCATTCACCGTATTCATCGGATTCGGCCCCCGGTGATTTCTATCTATTCTCCAAACTACATTTGCCCAAAAGATAGCGTTATACCGTCGTCGAAGCCATTAAAAAGCCGTCGACAAAGATCTCGAAGGACACCTCTTAAGATGAACTTAAAAATTCATTCGACATATTCATTGACAGTGCAAAACGTTGTATTGAAGCCGAAGGCGACTACTTTGAATAAAATAAATGAATTTTACCAAAATAGTAAGCTTTCATTTTTATTTTAAAGGGTTCGGTTGTCCTGCTATAGACGGTGTATGAAAGAAGTATGCATAAATGTTTTAAAAGAAAACTTGTAATTTAATTGCTTGTTACTGGATGATGTCCACCCAATTTTATCTCTGATTTATGTTATCAAGATGATGATAATCTTGTCAGCCAACTATGAACGTTTTACAGCGCATTGATTTTGCTAAAACTCCAATACACTGAAGTCGTCCCTGGTCTTTATTTAAAACTCTAACAAGCTTGGCGACAGTGATAAAAACGTTTGAACTAGTCGTAGTAATAATAGTGAGATCACGTGCGTTGGGGGCTTTAATGATCAGGCTTTTAAGATTTCCCTTCTCTCTTTTTCTCTCTCCCTCCCCCTTTTCTTTGGTTTCCGACCTTTTTCTTCGAAACAGTCTTAACTAGATAATTCATTTTTTGCTTTTTTTGCATGTTATCAATGAATTATTAATATTTAGTCGTCGTCTTACGGTTTTAGAGGGGCCGCCTCTTTCATTTTTATATCTTCTACTGCGATAATGAGGGTGTATATTTGCGGTAATGTACAAAATAGAGAACGAGGGTTCAAAATTTAAGACGTAATAGGAATGATATAACCACAATACCAAATGACAATCACAATATAATGGACATTGATAGAAATACATTGTTAATCTCTCTCTTTCTTCCCTGTTTTAACTTATTCACTTGTCGTTGTTTTACGGAAAGTATCAATTCTTTAAAAGAAAAAAAAAGGGAAACAAGGGAACATGTAATTTATGAACCCCCAGATCAAAAATGCATTAGCCGGCAGCTATTATGATTTATCTGTCTAATGCATGTCTAATGACGCTTTTTGTGGTCTTGATATGGAAGCTTTTATATTTAATGATCTGTAAATTGTTTACGTAATGCGCGTATAACATTCATTGTCCTTCGCTGCGACAAGCTCTTTTTTCTGTACCTAATGTAAGTTCTTCTGATATGTATTTGGTTCGGATATCAACGTCTGCATGAAAGTAATATCGACGATATCTACAAAAAAACAATACAAATTTTGTTTAGAAAGTTATACATCTATTAAATTTATTCAATATTGTTACGTGTGTGTCAGCATAATTCTTTGGCGATAGTAAAATCAAACATCAATGTAACAGAAACAGTTTTCTAATGTCTATTAACAATAATATAACTAAAAAACTCTCATTTCGTATAATTCTGATAATAAACAATTTCAAAACATTAATTAATTATAAATATCTATTAATTAACACCGATTACTACGAATTTCATGTATCGAAATTAATATCATTAATGATCCTCTATGCACAGTACCAGCTACTTATACCGAGTTAGATAAATATATGGACCCATTTAAATATCTTTCATATGGTTACTTGGATTTTATTAAATTTTTTTCACATTTAAGCATATTTATAATCGTGTCAAGCTCCTGATTAAGCTGAAAATGATGTTAACCGTTCCACTTTAAATGAAACACCTGCGTTTTTTTCAGAATTTCAATAGAACTCTGTTTCGGAAGTTGAGCAATAATAATAAAGTTTAACACCCTCAACAACCATCGAAAGTATGCCTAATGAAGCAAATTTTATTGAATACAAAAAAAAGAACACAAAAAGTATAAGAAAAATCAGTCGACAAGGTTTTCAAAATGATGGCTCACTTCAAGACAGTATGCAAACCTATGAACAAATTGTTGAACGAGGTTTGCCAATGCTTACTCACAAATTAATTTAACTTACTCAATTATTCTCTGCCGTAACTCTTCCTTGCCATCATCCACAGATCTTAAATGACCCCTAAGACAAAACATCTTGGGGATTTAAATCTAGAGACCACGCTATACCATTCAATGAATCCTCTATGCCCAATTCACTGATTTGAGAATTTTCATTCAAAAAGAACGAATATGTATACGTACGTATAATGAAAGACTGCTTCATTTTGTTGAACCCAAATAAACTATTTGATCTCGTGTAAAAGTTCTAAATATCTGTGTTCAGTTAGTGTACCGTGAATGAAAAATGGACTAATACGATTCCATTACTAAAAATACCAGGCCAGCGTTTAATTTCTGTGAATGTTGTTGTTAGTGCGACTTCCAGTCATCCAACCAAGATTGTGGATCGCCACAACCAATCAGTCAAGATATGTTGTATCTGGAACCTGTTTTTCAAGAAAAGTAAAATGTGAAAGGAAACCAATTACGATCCTATACACTAGTGTACGTAATAATCACAAAAGCACATATTGCTTACCTCATAAAAATAAAATAAAATCATCTTAGGGCGGAAACAAACTAGTATAACTCGGAGAATTAGGGGAAGCCTACCATTAGAAAGATGTTGAAGGCCGCTACAGCGTTGAAATCCCTAGAAGTTTATTAACAAATGTCGAAGGACATGAATATAAATACGTGCTAGTAAAAAATTTATGGCAACAAAAACCAAATGTGTAGTAATCAAAAGACCAGATGGTTAGTGAAACAAACCATCAGTTTATTAAAGCAACAAAGTGTTATCTTAGCATCAGCGATAACTATTACGACTTTGTTATTATATATCAATTTAAGGATATACATTAACTGATTAATTAAAAAAATAATATGGCCTCAATAAGTACATAAAATATGCAGTGAATATACTAAGATGCGGTATTTTCATAAGGTTCTCCTGAGTACGTACTCAGTTTACGGGAATACTACATCAAAGTTCGATGTCTTAAATGTTCAATTTGACATAATAAGCTTTCGTATCAGTTGATGATCGACTTTCTAAATAATAATATAAAGAAATTATTTATTATATATATACCAAATGTCACACAGCAATGTCTTTCTGAGTGACTATATCTGGTGTAACTGGTGTAACTGGTGTATAGAAGAGCTCATTCAGTTTATAGTCATAAAATGCCGGAAGAACTACTGGATTAACCATTTGTTTTTACGTGGTTATTAACAGGCCACATTACGACTCTAGAATTAAATAGGCAAGATCAATAAGTCAAATAACACAGAATGATAACCAATTCATAGCTCGATTTCAGCAGAGAATCGCTTATGCAAATATTCTTGTTCAGATGGATTAACATTAAACAAAAGGGAGGTACTAGTCCACGTGTGTGATCCTATATTGAACTATTTCCAACAAATCCTTGATCTAGTTCGACATAATCTGAATTAGTCTAACATGATCCAACTCAAGGTAGTAGAAACTGCATTTCTTTTAAGCTACGACTAATTCATCCACCCATAAATGTTTTAAAAATTTCCAGGCGATGTTACTTGTATCACGGTATGCACCAGAATTCTTGAACATTTTACTATCGCAGATCAGATGTCGAAAAGGGAATGATAAAAATAAGAAATGGATAATAAGTTACGAGGTCGTTATTAAAAGACAATGTACTACAAAAATACTTAAAATAACTTGAAATGAATATATTAACTATTGGAAGTTGTAAATTAATCAAGGTGACTAAAATAGGATATTACAGAAACAAACCGATATGCCTCTAACACCATTTATAACAAAATTAAGTTAACACATTCGAGCGGGCGTTAGTAATATTACAAAAGAATAAAAATACTGACTGAAATTAATATTAACTGAACATATAATGTAAACATCTAGAATACGAAAATTTAATAGTACAAGGCTGTAATAAAATAATTCCAATAAGGTGCAAGTTATAAGATAAGAAATACAAATAAGTTTGTTAAAGACATGAAAATTTATGGAATTATTATATTCTCAAAAGTTGTAACATACAGTGATGAACACAAAATATGAACAAAATATTTAATTATATGACGAATTCTACTGTTAAACACCAAAACGAACAAATGATAAAATGAACCCGTAACAAACCATCATGCATAACCCAACTAATCGCCCCCAAATTTAATGGAACATCAATAGAATGGGAAAAGTATTTCTTAGAAAATTATGTTCCTTCATTTCGGCTTCGCTTCAGAATATTCGAAATTATACCAACCCACACGTTCACAGAAAATTCATATTGATATCTGGATAGTATAGCAATATGTGGATTTTAGTCCGACCACATATGCTTGTTATGTAAGTTTAAATTGTTGCTTCGTTAGTGAAGAGAATATATAATGAAAATTGTGTCATATAATGCTTGAACACCTTGCAGATGCTAAGGGTCCAGAAGCTTAGTGCCAAAAACGCGCCAAACAGTAGTGTTGCTCAAACTTTCCTCTGCAATAATTTTTCTTGTCATATTTGTTCTACTAACTGTAAAACTTTTGCTGTTCATAGTCGTCTGTAATTTGATGTAAAAGATTTAAAGTTTCCAAATTCTCATAAAAGTCTATGAAGCTTTTCAAAAGTCTTTCCATTAGGCAAACACCTATTTAAAAATTGTTCTGCATACAATCGTCTAGCTTCAGCTTTAATATATGTCAGCCTTGTTCAAATCCAAATAAACTTGCTTTACAACAATGATTTAGACAAACAATAGGCGTAATTTGAAAAAACAACTTAAATCACATTACTTTATCACTGCGATAGTAACTGTAATAATTAGTTTGACAATTAAACGAGCTGGCCTAAAGGCAGATGAGTTATAACATTTTAAGAGTATCAACTGGCAGAGCCCACTTAGTTCTGGTGAATAATTTATATCTACTTCTAGTTTAAACCTGGTATAGCTTTTTAACAAGCCACTTTTGGACCATGCTTTTAAGAAGGTTCTTTATTTGTATAATTTAAAAAATACACGACTACCTATCTTGAACTCAATCTGTACAACATTATCAGTGATGACGAATCTTGAATTTACTTATACGAGCCAGAAAATAAACGCCAGTCGTCTGTTTGGGTGTTCCAAGGTGAAAAAAAGCCGACAAGTCATCCGTTCTCGAAGTGTCTCCAAAAAGATGGTCGCGACATTTGTTTCGAAAGCAGATCATGTAGCAGCAATTCGTCTACAAGATCAAAGAACCGTTACTGCCGAATGGTATAAATCCATTTGTTCGGCGCAAGTCATTACTGAGCTTCGAGAAACCAACTCCGAATGACGAATCATCCTCCACCAAGACAATTCAAGGTCGCACACAGTACGCAAGACATTTGAATTTTTAAGGCACCACAACGTCAAATCGTTGGACTATTCTCCGTACAGTCCGGACCTAAGTTCCAACGATTTCTATACCTTTCATCAAGACCGGACTGCGTTGTCAAAGCTTCCAGTCGCCAAAAGAAGCAGTCGATACCTTCAAAAACACAATTTTGACTGTACCAACAAACGAGTGTTGGTTCGAGTGTATGCAAAAGTGCATTAGTCTTCGTGAAGAATACTTCGAAAAACAATTATGTCTAGCTATCTAATGTTTTATTCCAGTTTTACATGCAAAACTTAAAAGACAACCCACGTATAATTTACTGGCTCTTTAGACATTGAAGTAGTTCAACCAATGAGACAAGATGCTGAAATTTTGATGGATACCAAAGAGGACTTGGAAATTATTGACTACCAAAAGCGAAGCAAATTTTCTGCATAATTATAGACTGGAGAATATGATATAATCGGGACCAGGAGATTATGGGTTTGCCAAAAATGAGACATCTTCAGAGACGTCGATATCTTTAGATATCTGATGGGAAAGATATAAGCATTTTATCCAGAGTTAACAGATTGAATTTATTCATAAAATATCTAAAAACAACAATATCAAAATTTTTATGGACAAAAGATGGTTTGAAAATCATGATACTTCTGATATTTTACTAATGACTGGAATAAAAACAAAACTCAAGGTATAGAATAGGAATTATACCTCTTTCAGTGTCTTCATTTCGGCAGAAATTGCTATTATAATAATGTACTTTAAAAATAATTTAATAAAGAAAATCAATTATTGCTATCTTAAACAGATTTACTATATATTCCAATTCAACTGGAAGAAGAATGTTCTTCAACAATCAAGTACCTCTTATTCTGAAATTATCGACCAACGTCGTGTCCCTCCTTTACAGAAATAAGGGAAAAGAAAAGAAAAATGTAAAATAATCACATGTTTAATGGCCTGGGTGGACTAAGCATAAATAAAATTCAATATTAAAAAGGAAGACTGCCGATAATGAGTTCAATTTTGAGCATTACCATGTACAACGAATATCTGGTCCGATTAACGAAAGAACGCACTACATCGACATCGAAGCGAAAGCGGTGGATTGAAAAAGACGCCCCTCTTTTCTTTCTTAACGACGTATTAAAACAACACTGAGTGGAAGAAAACGACTAATCGCATCGGGCCGATTACGGACGAAGCGCGCCCGGCAGTTTTTCTTTAGCTTAAAGACGCCGGGATATGATCATTACTCCTACTTAACACTTTCTTTCCATATTTTTTGCTAAGTTTGTCATATACAAAAGTGTCTAATATAGATTTATGTGTAGCAGCTAAAATACATACAGTAATATAGGGTGCATGTTATTAAGATTTACTGAACAATCAAAATTAATTTTTTTTAATAAAAATAAGCTTTATTGCCCAACAAAAATTCATTTTAATTTAGCAATGTACAGAGTCTGGTGAAATGTACCACATTTTGTTTAATTAATAACAGAAAAACTAATTAACCACTCACAATGGTGCTATTTTTAATTGGCTTTGGAGATTTTGCTGTAATTGTTTTACATTTACAAGATCTTTATCTTAAATATAATTAAACAATAGGCATATTCCATATAGCGGCGATTTGAACATAATGTTTGTTTTATCAACAGCTGATAAAATACATTATATAATCAAGAAGTAGGATAAGGTAGTCTATAATCGAACTAATTCATCCAATAAAGTTTTATTTGTATATTTATTTATATACAAGAATATACATGAAAGTGTGTGTATATATATTATCAGATTGTTACATATGAAATGTCCGATTTTGTAAGGAATAAAAAAAAGTCTAAATTTAAAAAAATATAAATATTTATTCTGCAAAATAGTCTCCATTTACATCAATAGTTTGTTGCCAACGGCCTGGAAGCTGAAAAATTCCCTTTGAAAAGAAATATAGGTTTTGACGGCTCACATATTGCTCAAACACTGCTATTACGGACTCCCGGTCAGGGAAGTCCTTATTTTTTAAGTGATTGTCTAAACTTCGGAAAAAATGAAAATCAGTTGGCGAAAGGTCAGGTGAATAAGGTGGGTGAGGGAGAATTTCGTAACCAAATTCCGAATATTTTTGGATCGTCTGTCGTGCAACATGAGGTCTTGCATTATCATGAAGAAGTATGGGTCCATGTCTATTGACTAGTGAGGGCTGCAAGCGACTCAATTTTCCATGCATAGTTTCCAGTTCGGCACAATAGGCCGCTGCCGTGATGGTTTCACCAGGTTGCAAAAATGAATAGTGAATAATACCCTTACTAGTCCACCATACAGTCACCATAATCTTTCGCGGGTGAAGTGATGCTCGTGCATGCTGTCTTGGTGCTTCACCTCGATCTAACCATTGTCCTGACCGTCTCCGATTATCATAAAGTATCCACTTTTCGTCACACATTACCACTCGATAAAGAAACGGTTCAACTTTCTGTCGATTAGCCAAAGAGGTAGCCACCTCTAATCCACGGAGCTTATTGGCTTCCGTTAGTTGGTGCGGCACCCATCGATCGAGTTTCTTCACTTTGCCAATCGAAGAAAGGTGACAACTAATGGTGGCAATGAACACTTGAAATATTTCTGCAAGGCTACGCACTGTTATCAACGGATTACTTTCAACTTCTACACGCAGCTCGTCGTCATTAACGGTGCTACGCGCATATCCGCGAGGCTCATTTTCCAAATCAAAATTTCCCTCGCTGAATTTTTTAAACCATCGCCGTAATGTGCGTTCATTACACGTGGTGTCACCGAACGTCTGATTAATTTCTCGCGTTGCTGCAGCTGCATTTAATCCCTTTTCAAATTGAAAGAGGTAAATTGCCCGAATATCTCTTGCCGACAGCATTTCCATAGGCGAGACAAGGACAGGTGTATTAATCTTTCCAAGAAATGGAACAGGTACACACTTCAAAATAAATACCCTTTTCTACAAATACAATAATAATTTTCACCAAAAACATACACGTCTTCACACAGGTGCGACTCAGCTCAGACTGATGGAAAAAACGGACATTACATTTGTAACAACCTGATAGATTCTCGGGCTCTCCACGATGTTGTACAGAGGTTCTCGAATGATTCGGCGTCTCGACGTTTCGATAACATCTCAGTCATCCTCTTCAGGAGTTGTTTCGTAGTGAAGCGTCAACCTGAAACTGTCTGTGACTGCTTCTCGCGCTACTTTACATACTGGCTCCGGTAACTCTTCGGGTTACATCGGTTTTAGTTTCGGTGTAATGGGATTTTATTGCGTTCTGGAAAAATTGGTCCAGGTTTAATGGTATTATAATTAGGGGTCATTAATAATGAATTAATGTTAATGGGTTGTTTGTTTACGGACATTTTACGGGATTGGTTTATGATAGGTCTCCAGGTGGAAGAAATGCGTAAACCGTCGTTCCTAGTGCTATCTGCTTGTGGAAAGTCGGCAGATATACTAGTGACGCGGTTCCAGCCCGGAAACCCAGAAGCAGATAGCATGGACCACGACCGCGGAAGTCTACGTACCAAATTAATACGTCGTTCTTAGTATTCAAGGTGTTTCCTCTTTTTTCAACCTCTATTACCTCTCTGTATGTTCTTGGTCGGGAATTTTCTATACATGATATTGTCCTTGTATTTTGGAAATCTATTGAATGTCCTGTTATGATGACATGTTGTGCTAGTGTCGACCTAGTAGTTTTGTTCCTTACGTCCGCAGCATCTTCCTGCATGCGTGCTGAGATTCTGCGATTAGTTTGACCTACAGTGACATTCCTTACATTCCTTGATTTGCGCACTTTATTTTGTTCTTTGGATTTCCTTAGTATTGATGCTATGGTGTTCGTAGCTTTAAAAACAGGTCTTATGTTCCGGTGTCGGAGTATATACCCTATTTTGTCCGTTGTACCTCTTACTAGGGTAGGACCATCGTAGACGATCATGTGTTGTCATCCTCGATACTTTGCTTGGGCGTAATTGTTTGGAACGATTTTTATATCATCCGGTTAACGAAATCGCTTGCCGGTAAGATGTGTTGAAGGTCTTGTTTTTCTTGTGAGATGAGGCTATGGTCTGCTATTCTCACTAAACGCGAAACTAGGACTTTTTCTACTGCCACAAGTTGGAAAGGGTGATGGTGTGATTTTCCATTCAGATATCTGTTGTGTGGTGCTTCTATGTAAGCTATGTGGGTTATTCTTCCGTTGGGTTCGTAATTCGTTCCTTTTAAGACTATTATTTTCACATATGGAGTAGGCAATAAACAAATGTGAGTTCATTATAAGTATGACTTACATTACTACTGAAAAAAGCACTTTTATAATTATCATAAAAGGTTAGTAATCAGTTGCTTCGAAAGTGTTGCTTACAGGAACCCTTATTGCCAAAGCATAATTCTCAATGCCCTTCTTGCATAGGAAATACTCTACCAATCACTGGAGATATTCCCTAGTTTATAACACCATATCGTATGCAAAAAACAAAATTTGAGTAATAAAAAGTAAGTAGAGTAGCTAAGTTGCAGGTTCTATGAAGCTGCTTTAGGGTTAAGCAAACTTTAATCATGGTATTGCCCAGACCGCCTACATATATGGGAAGACCATTTAAAGTTTTCATTGACTGCAAGACCAAGGATTTTAGAAGAATATGTGTAATCGAAAATTTGATTGTATACTAGTAACGTTTATATTTGCAGGCCTCATAGTTACACTTACATCATCGGCTTAAAGAACGACTCATTCTACATTATTTAAAATGTTTGGAAGGTCATGTAAACTAAAAATAGTGTAAGTTCCAACATTAATCCATGTGTGCACTACTATTTACATCAATGTAGCCAGACTGACAACTTCCAACCTTTACGGTTTGAAAGATAAGATTGAAACCATTTGTTTGCAGTTCCCCGAATACCAAATTGACCAATTGATCCAGTATATATAATAAAGATGGAGGTCAAACGCCTTCGACATATCAACGAATATTTCATCGCACGGTTGATCGTTGATGACCAATGGTAATAATTTATAATGCTTTTATTCATAATACTTTCATAGATCTTAGAGAAAATTGTTAATAAACTAATGCATCGATAATTGTCTGGACGGTTTTTATCGCCTTTTTTATATATTGGATGTATTGTTGACAATTTTAAGCTTGAGAGTAAAATACCTGAAGGTATGTGAGTGCCGACACAACTACTGGAAAAACGTATTTTGTAATAAACGAAGAAATACTATTGTATTCAGTAGATGATAAATAAATATATAATTATAGCCATAACATCGCTTCCGGACACAGGTGACATATAACTTTTTTAAAATAGTAATTCTTAGGTGCACCATCTATTAAAAAAATATGCGTCGCTAAGATTGGTCTTTCGTCAATGTTATAATAAAATATCATAACATGTGCGTCATTAGAAGCAAAGAAATTGCGTATAAAGTAACAGTGTGAATTTGACGTTGGTCGAAAAATGAATTTTGAACAGAGAGCAAATATCAAGTTCTTTTTTAAATTCCGCAAGTGAAATAGATGATTTAAAGAGGGTAGTACGGACAGAAATGGCGACGAACGTCCTTGTGCAAAAAATCTGTGGTTATGGAAAATAACATCGAACTTGATTGTAAATTTATCAGAAATGAGCCAAAATCCTCTTTGCGATACATGGGAATGGAATTAAATATTTCCAAAAGTTCAATTCATCGCATTTTGACACTACATTTGGGACTGAGAAAGATTTGTGCAAGGTTTGTACCACACAAGCTCACTGAATTCAGCATTGTACAGACTTGATTAATTGTAACTGATTGTAACTGACGATGAGACGTAGTTTTTTCAATGTGATCCAAAGACAAAGCGTCGAAGCTCTGAATGGAAGTGTCTAAACTAAGAAAGACCAAAAACAGCCGCTTGGAGAAGTGAAGACAATGTTCATTTGATTTTATGATTCGAAGGCATAATCTACAAAGAGTTTGTACCAACTAGTCGAACAATTAATGCTGTATATTATCTTGGTATTATGAAGCGTCTTTTGGCGCGTATTCGTCTTGTGCATTCTCAATATCTCAATGGTAATTTGTTACATGATAATGCACTCATCACTCGACGCTTATCACTGATTTTCTAACTACAAATGACATTTTAACCATCAAGCATTCACCGGATTCGACCCCCGGTGATTTCGCTCTATTCTCCAAACTACATTTGGATGATATGCAAGGATAGCGTTGTGCAGACGTCGAAGGCATTACAAAGGCGTCAACAGCGATCTTGAAGAACATCTCTAAAGGTGAACTTAAAAATTCATTCGACCTGTTAATTGATCGTGCAAAACGTTGTTTTGAAACCGGAGGCGACTACTTTCTATAAAATAAATGAATTTTACCAAAATATTAAGCTTTTGTTTTTATTTTAAAAAAGTTCGGTTTTCTTTGCGATAGACGGTGTAAAATGTAAATTAGCTAAAAAGTGTTCCAAATCAAGGTACTTAGTTTTCGCTCTCGGGTTAGAACCGCGTCCTAGAAACTTCTGCCGCCGACATTTCGTTTTCACTTGCATGAGACATCTTTGGGCTTAACTGCTGCTACTGCTATCGTTGCACTAAAACTGTTTCTCACTCAGTTTCAGAGCAACGTCAATAATAACAAGTTTAACCCTCAATATCTCATACAAGTGAAAACGAAATGTCGACGATAATAGAAGTGGACAATGACCACGAAAATTTATAAGCTAAATTGTTCCAAATCATACTTATAGTTTCAATAAACTTCATTTTGTCTTTGCGTATTATTTGCCTTCAAAGTTTAGGATATACACTAGATGGGACTTGAATGTGTTCACTTCGGTCTCTTGCATATCTTTCTTTACGTCTCCCTATCGTGTTCAGTGTTCTACCCACATATTTCCGTATTATCCTTTTCTCTTATACCCTTCTCATTTCGGGCCACCCTTCTCATGGCATATCTTAGTGTTCTTAGTTTTTGTTTCATACACTTTAGTTATGAAGCTCATCCTATACTTCCACATTTAATATTCGTATGCTGTATTTTCTCTTTTATTCATTATTGCATTACTAGAAATCCTTCTAATAATGGTCACTTTCATAGCTTCATAGCGTTTTTCTTGAACTTAATGTTTATTACTTTTTAATAAACAAATACATTCTAAAATATATTTTCCTCCATTATTTGCAATTACCTCTAAATGATCTATCAATTTTTTGATTCACGCCTTAAGAAATACATCCTTATTAAAGGAGATTCCTTGAAGATTGTTTGATTGAGGGTGAAAGAGGCGGTAATCAAATGGAGCGAGGTCAGAAGAAGAAAACAGATGTACAATGACCTCCCAACCGAGTTCTTGAATGCAGTTATTGACAAATCTCAGCAGTGATAATTACATTCCTCTACAGCAATTCATAGTCCCACTAAACACACATCAGCGCATACAACTTACGCGTTATGTATCAGCTTTTGCTTGGGGAATTTTTCATTAGGTTAAGCTATTCTCTTTTCTTCTTAATGTTAACATAAAGGCACCATTTTTCGTCACCAGTAGCAATGTTGGGCTGAAACGGTAGTTATTTTTGACGAATTAAATGATGACGGTCTAGCAAAGAGGCAGAAAATATTGACACGTTAATTTTTCTTGTTTTCACTAAAACATACAGAAACACTCCATGGAATGCAAATGTCGTATTATGGTCGATCAGTTACAGTCCATTATAATGGCCAATTCCCAAGTTGATTGAAGTGGATCATCATAAGTTAAAGCGTTCAGATGTTTGTCCAAAGTCGTCCTGAATACTTCATATTAAAATGACCCCTTTAAGTCGAAAAAACCCCTCCGTGCTATACTCTTCTTAATTATGTTTCCTCCGCAAACGGCGCAAATAGTTCTAGCAGCTTCCGATGCACCAACTGTGTTGAACTCAAACAAAAAATGGAAATGCTCAGTTTTTTTCTACTTATCATTGCATTTTCTTTCGTCAATAAATAAAACAATCTGTATAAATTTACAAAACTACACAATTAATTTTAATATCACTTTAAAATAACTTTGACATGTGCCTAACTATTTTTCAAAGCACTCTCATCATAAAAATCAAAAGCACTATCAACCTGGTATATTAAATAAACACGACCTTAAATGTCAGTGTTAGAAGTTCGTCTTACATTAAAACTTAAATATAATCTGCTCCATAATCACTTTGTTGTTTCTTATTAAAAAGAATTCTCAATTACTTATTTAAATTACGATAGAGACCTAAAAATAATTGAATACATTTTCGGAAACTTGCGTTCGTCAGTCTTACTTTGCTTCTCTTTTATTCCTCTTAGTAATCTGATTCTAGAACATAACGCGTTCATACATTATTTAAAAGATTTCGACACAAGATTTAAACAAGTCTAACAAATTTTTTCCGTCTTTTATTTCACTGTATTACTGTGACAATGCAGTAATATATACGAAAGTGATCCCCTAACGATCCGAGCGATCCATCTTCCGGAATCACATCGTTCCTGCAGCATTTTCCAGGTTTTGCGTGCGACTAGACCGACTACCACGTTGACGGCGACCTTCCCATCATTAAGGGGTAAACCCCCTTTTTATCCTGTCCTGACAAAGCGACGCACAATGCAATAACAGGCGGCGTTGAAGTAAAATTGAGAGCCGTATAAGGTCTTAGTAGGCTCGAAATGGAGAATAGTACAGGGTGGCTGCTTCGGCAGATGACAAAAGATAAATGATTCCGGTGAAAGCAATCTTGGCCTGTCATTGAATTAATCAAGGCGACTGGTGCTGTTTCTGACAATGCAATGTACAGCTCCATTGCGATTCCCTGTGGACTATTACTTTCCTGTATTCTAGACCGCCGCGGCAATATCATTTCCGTCGCCTGTATGTGCTTCGTGCAGTCGGTATTGGTGGCGGCCGCTAGCGAGAAAAATGAGAAAACGCTCCATCCATTTTAAGTGGAAATAGATGAGTATGATCGTACCTATATGCCCTTGACTAGGTTTCCTTCTTCTTGCTCTTTTCTATGTTATCTCAAATTAATTGTAGAAGAGTAGAAAATCGCTTTTCATGAATTTTAATTGAAAGTATATTTGAAATACAATTAAAGAATAAATGTGAATTGTACATATACTTGGGAAGTTTAAGTTGCTTTCAATGAAATCAATGGTTGAGAATAGTGAAAATTTATTACATCCATAATTAATGAAAGATACATAAAGGTGTGCGTGTCTTGACAGAATAATACCCCACAAACACCAAGACCTGACTTTGTGCTTTTTTAGTTTTTGAAATATATATGTATATAAGTTTCGAAGTTTCCAGTTTAAAGATGTAAATGTACGAGGATTATCTTTTACATAAAATCCGTTTCTGAGAGTGAAAATGACGCACGATCGCCGCATTGCGTATACGCATCTTTTCCCAGCATGCTTCGAGCTTGTTCTGACGCCATTTGCAGCCGTATAGTCTGGTCTGGATGTTGAGCTGTAGAAATTTATGGTATTCAAGAAAATTGATCCGCCCGCCGACTGATATTCGATCTGTAATTCGATTCATAACTGCAAGAAACTTAACATTAATGGAAATGCTATGGGTGATAGTAAAGTTCGACAGTGGGTGATAATGTTCGAGGACAGGCGAATGAGCTTTTCTAATTTTTTAAGATTCGGTTCCTGATGTGGACAGCAAAAGGGCAAAAGGACCGACGATTTATGATTTCAGAGTTATGAATTTATTTTCCACAGGTTTTAAGGTCAGTTTTATACACCATTGTTTCGGTGAAACCGAAGTATCAAAAATTGTGTTGTGGGTGGATTCCAAGACTGCTTTCTGACGTTCACAAAACAAAAAGATTGGGCTGTGTTTTATCGTTTTTGACTCGATACGTTCAACAAGGAGATGAATTTTTGGGCCACATCGTTACAGGAGATGTGATTTGGGTGTCTCGAATGACTCCTGAATCCATCCGACAGTCAATGGAATAGCAACACACATCGTCGGCAACAAGAGAGCAAAACAGACAATTTCAGCGCGAAAGATCATGGCCACTGTCTTTTGAGGCAGAGAGAAGATTTCGTTAGTGAATTTTATTGCAAGAAACACAAAAGTACATTCCGGTATGACGTTACTCCATGACAATGCAAGGACACATGTTTCTGCACAAACACAAGATTTAATTAGGTCTTTTGGATGGCACCAACTGGATCATCCATTTTACAGTCCAGACGTTTCACCCAGTTCCCAAGTAGTTGACGGTTCAACGACGACGAAGTGAAAACTGCAGGCATGGGTTAGCTTTTTCACAATGCGGCAGAATTATTTGACGTCGGAATTCAAAAACTTGTTGGAAAATGTTTTAACAAAAATGGAAATGGTGTAGAAAAGTATGTACAATATGGAAATATATGTATTTTAATGGTATTTGTGATGTATTTCATCTTATTAAAAAATAGACCTTATTTAAAAAATAACCCTCATACATCTATACCGCATATATTCAATTTATATGGGTACAATAAGCATTGGTTCTTGGAAAAATAAAATCTTTATGATACGCCGAGATAAACCTATATAAAGGAATTTCTCCCTGGAACATTCGCAGCGTCATCTTGTTAAGTTAATAACTTTGGAGCTTATAAATCATATTTAATTAAATAAAAACATGGGAAAAATTGAAATATATACGACGCGTAACGGCGTAAATAAATCATTTCACGATGTCATAGACACGCTCGTAACTTAGAACCTTCCTTACTCAAATGGTCAATGACTCGTTCTATGACAGTGCTTGAAAACCCAAACAATATGTCATAAACTCTGGTCGTTCTTTTAGAATAAGCCTGTATTAAAAAGTCTGTTTTTAGAATAAATTTTTAGTAGTGAACGAGAATGATGTGATGTGTTTTCTTTCAGGAAAAAATGAATAATTTTAAAAATCTCTTTCTTAGCACTAACAGATCTATTGACAGTGATTTTCTGAAATTACTATATCATATATATACCTATCTCCAAAGCAAATTTCCGAAACATTTACAAAATATTCATCATAGTCACAATCATTTCTTAATTTAAAAACACATAGTTTATATTTAAACAAAAGAATACGTCATATTTTGATAACCTAATGATTTATATCAAGTGAATAAAATCTCGTATACACTAACGACTTGAGTGGAATAACATACAATTGCACAACATAGCTTTAAATAAAATTATTCCGCCCCACGATAGCCGAACCACTAACCTGTCAACCGACTATATTAATATTAGGTGTAATTTTTTTAATAATCGTAGCCGTATTTGAGAAACAGAACTACGAACCTAATGTTTTTAATTTACTATTGTGTTATTAAAATTCCCAGGTCACAAATCCTTCTCAAATACACCAACAAATATGCCCTCTAGTAACTAATATATTGTTTTATATAAAAGCAATTAACATAATTTATTAACTGTACCTTAAATTATAACGAAAATTCGCTCGTGGCTGTCTATCTACTAGAACACTAAAATATGTATTTCTAAATGTTCAAACTCAATTATTAGTCCGAGGAGAAACTTCACGTCAGAACGTGTTTAAGTGATTTCCACCCCTCTAGTTCATTAAAGTACATGCTTGCAAAAAAGCTCCTTCGCAAAACAGCTGCTGCAAATTTACTAAAATACGCAAGATAAATAGCGCTGCATTTTTTCTCAGAGATATCAGCGTCTAAATTTCGCTTTAATTTCGAACCTGTATTGCACTCTCGTCAATCTAGCACCCTTTGTTTTAGATTGTTTAATTTGTGTTAGCGCTTCACAAAAATTACCATTATTTCCGTCTTATGTTAAAAAAATTCTCTTAAATATATTTGGTTGGTGTAATTTTTATGTTCTTTCTTTTGTATTTCTTCAGTTTGTTGTACTTAATTTGAATTTTTCTTCTATTTTTATTATTCTTCTTTATTGCAATACTAATGAATAATGACTTCTTTCGTCATTCTTTCTGTGATTTGTGATTTGCACCAATTTTCCGATGTGCCCACCTCCAAAACAACCCCAGACCATCACATTTCTACCACCATGTTTCACTGTCTTAACCACGCATTCATCTAACATTCTCTCCCCGACACGACGACGAACAAAAGTACCGCGTTTATTTCCAAAAATTTCAAATTTGTATTCGTTTGTCCATAAGACTTGTTTCCATTCTTCGACAGTCCAGTACTTGTGTGTTCTCGCCCAGACCAAACCTTTTTGTTTATGTTATACAGACAGACGTGGTTTTTTTACTGCTACTCGACCTCTAAGTCCAGCTTCAGCTAAACGGCGTTTGATTGTTGTTACGCTAACCGTGGCTTCGTGGTGTACGTTATATTGTACTGCTATTTCCGGGGTTGTAAGGCGACGATTGCGCAAGGACATTAATTTCAGATATTCATCTTCTCTTTTAGTAGTTATCCAAGTTGGTCAGTTTCTGCCATTCTCTTTATAGCTTGCCGAACACAAAACTCGGAAACTTTTAGTTTTCTTGCGATTGCTCTATTTGAAAGCTTTGTTTCGTGCAAAGCAATAATTCTTGCCATGTTTTAAACACAATTGAAAAAATACGCTCACTCAATACCACTTGCTGACATTTCATTAACAACGTGAATACTGAGTATTCACTGTGTAATAGACATAAAATATACCCTCACAAATATCAGGTAAAGACTGGCTATTACATCCACGTAATAAACTATACAATAAACAATTCCGAGTAAGGGATAATCTCCATGACACCCTCATTATACATATTTCTTACCTGAATATTATTTCTTGAAATAGGAAATAAGGCATTTATTTGTTTATACTAAATACTTCGCTTAAATAACGTGCAAATATGGAAAATTATTTCAGTTTGGATAGAATTTCAATATATTTACTACGAGGATAGTTTGACAAGTAGTGAGAATGACACATAGGTGGCGCTCTAGTTGGTAAAACAAATGCACTGTAATTCAGGTTGCCTATTTATATGTTTACATTCCGATATTTAGATAATTCGGTTGATTAGTTTATTTTTGGCAGCTGATTGAAAAAGAAGCAACACGTCGTTTTGTTAAAATGGAAGAAGCAGAGTATCGTGCGGTGATTAAATACTTCGTAATTAAGGGTATGAAAGCTACCGAAATAAAAGATGAGTTACGGGAAACATTATTTGAATCTGCTCCATCATCCGTCACAATAAGTAGATGGGTAAATGAATTTAAACGTGGTAGAACAAGCTGTGTTGATGAAGCGCTCTCTGGAGCATCCAAAATCGTGACTTCTAAGTAATTATTATAAAAATCCATAATATTATTACGCAAAATCGACGACTCAAAGTGAGAGAGATAGCAGACATGGTAAACATTTCAACAGAATGCGTACACCACATTTTAACGAAAGAATTGGGCCTTTCCAAGCTTTCGGCAAGATGGGTGCCGCGATTGCTTACGACTGATCAAAAATTCACTCGTTTGCGCATTTAAAATGAGTGTTTGGACCTTTATAAGCGGAATCCGGTTGATTTTGATAGACGATTTGTTACTTGCCATGAAACTTGGATACACTACAGTACACCCGAAACTAAACAACAGTCGAACCAATGGTTAGAACGTGGTTCTGCACCTCCAAAGAAAGCGAAACCCACTTTATCGGCAAACGGGGTGATGGCATCAATTTTTTGGGATTCAAAGGGCATTTTGCTCATTGATTACCTTGAGAGAGTGCCACAATAAACGGACGATATTATGCAAAACTTCCACAAAAATTAAATGTTGAGATTCGTGCTAAACGGCCAGGAATGGCAAAGAAAAAGATTCTGTTTCACCAAGACAACGCTCCCTCGCATACCAGCACAGTTGCGATGTCCAAAATCCACGAGTTGCATTTCCAATTAGTACCGCATGCGCCTTATTCCCCGGATCTAGCCCCTTACGACTTCCACCTTTTTCCAAAATTGAAAACGGCACTAGGTGGAAAGAAATTTTCGTCTAACGACGAGCTTATCATCTTCGTAAATGAGTATTTTGTAAGCCAGCACAGTTGCGATGTCCAAAATTCGCCGGATCTAGCCCCTTCCGACTTCCACTTTTTTCCAAAATTGAAAACGATACTAGGTGGAAAGAAATTTTCATCTAACGACGAGCTTATCATCTTCGTAAATGAGTATTTTGCAAGCCTTCCGGAATCGCATTTTAGAGATGGCATAAGGGCATTGGAGCACCGTTTGAATAAATGTATTGCTCTTTTAGGAGAATATATTAAAAAATAAAAATTATTTTTTTATTTAAAAAATTCGATTTTCTTTTCCATTCTCACTACTTGTCAAACTACCCTCGTAACTTAAATATTTTATTTCCTTCTGCAATTAAAATTATCTGTAGTGCGATTAAATAAGTATATATATAAACTTTTATGTAATTGTTCACTATAAGTATAATTCCTTATTGGTATATTAATAAACAATTATTATTATTATTATATTACTATGACCTCCAAGCATAAATAAGTTGCGCCCGTATGCAACACCCTGTATATGGTTTGGATCAATTTTCGATATTGTATATCTTTTTCGCTTCAATTTTCGTTCTATCATTGTCCGTTTAAGAGTTAATTCAAAAAACAGCGTATCTATTAATTTTCGGAGATGTGCTTACCTGTACAGGCTAGTTTTCCGCTCAAATAAACAATTTTTTTTTTCAAATCTCAAAGTTCTCTGCATACCTACCGAATTTTATTAAGTTCTAAATTTGACACTTTTTCTGATAAGTTAAAATGTCAAATAATAATTTGTATTAAAATATCATACCTTATTAGACATGCTCAGCGGCAAAAAAAACAGTTTATGTAGATCAAACCCATGAATTATAAGAAATTATTAAATTCAATTTAATATTCGCTTATTTCTTAGCACTAAATAATTGAGAGATCCATTAATTGAAACTTTCTTATAAATGTTTCCATATGGAATTGACCGACAAAAATGATTTTACCTAATAAATATATGCCTGAATATATACTATTTTGCGGCTTATTCAAAACCGACCATTAATTGCTAACGTTACCGGCTGTCAGCGGGTTAAAACGTGCAGAAGGACAACGAAACCGAATCAGGAAAGTGAGACGCCTAAATGATGCCGCGAAGGATTCAATTTGTGTGCAAATCAAACATAAACATTTCATCAAGTATAATTCGATTCAAATCAACTGTGTGCGCTTCCTCCGCAACCAACTGCGCGTCTACAAAATGTCGGGTACTTCCCCAAACGTGGATATATTCAAATGAAGCTTCGGAATTATCTTCAATAGGAAACTAATTCGAACGCTTATTAATTCGCTAGTTTCTAAAGTCTACAGTGAGAAGATCGAACGGTCTTTATTTCATTATTTCAATTTTAAATTGACGGATATGAAGTTTATTTAAATTCTCTGTATCGGCAATATGTTCGGATAAATAAAGAAATAGTTGCTATTTTTTGGCAATAAAATTAATTGAAAATTTTAAATATTCCTAATGAAATCTAATCACTTAAGTTCTCTTAGTGTATTGTTATACGAAAAATTCAGAATTTTATAATGGAGTAATAACATTGTGTGTAACAGTGATTTGTTCAAATTTCAAAACACCATGAGCATTTCTTTTCCTAATCAGAGGATAACTTTGATATCAAAATTTATCTCGTTGTTTTTAACGAAACCCCACAAGAAGAAGTCAGGGTGTCAAATCCGATGACCGTGGAGCCCAAGTGAGACATGCTAAGTCGCCTGCTCCTTGACGACCAATCCAACGGTTCGGTAGAGTTTCATTCAGATATTCACGCACTTGGCGACTCCAGTGAGAGGGTGCCCCGTCTTCTTGAAAAATGAAGTTGCCTTCGTGCAGCCTCCGAAACAACCAGTTGTGTAACATAGCGAGATACTGCTGACCGTTAACCGTGTTTCCAACAAAGAAGAATGGGCCGTAAACAGATGATCGGGATATTGCACAAAACACATTGATTTTAGGCGAATCTCGTACATGTTCAATGACTGCATGTGGGTTCTGTAGGCCCCAAATTCGAACATTGTGTTTGGTTACCAGTCTACTAACATGGAAAATCGCTTCATCACTGAACACGATGCGTTGCGCAAAATGCTATCATTGTCAATAGCATCATGAATCTCGTTACAAAATGCCACACGTTTCCGTTTGCCATCAGAACGCAGAACTTGTAACAACTGTAACTTGTACGGCTTCATAACCAACCGACGTCTCAAAACACGCCAAATTGTTGTTGTAGGCAGTTGTAACTCCCGACTGGCACGACGTGTTGATTTTGAAGGATTACGTTGGATAGCAGTTTGAATTCGTGCAACATTTCCTTCAGACACACAAGGGCGGCCAGGACCCTTTTATGTGCATACACATCCTGTATCTACAAACTCTCGATACCATCTGCGAATGTTCCACCCATTCGGAGGATCAATTTGGTAACTCAGTCTGAAACGTCTTTGCACTGTAATCACGGAATTGCACTTCCCAAACTCGAGAACACAAAATGATTTCTGCTGCGGAGTAGCCATTTTAAACATATGACGGTTACCAAGAAAAACAGAAGACAACTGACATGTAATGGCTATTAAATAAACTAGACTATGTATTCATTTCTCCAATAACAGAGCCGAAGCGCAGCGATCTATAGTTTGGATAAAATAATACTTTCTAATACGTATATTCTTTTTGAAACGCTGTATATGTATGTATTAAAAATAAATTGATATGAAACAATTTATAATCTTTCATCAATTCAGTGAATAATACTACAAACAAAAAATACATATCATTTCAAATTATTTAACTTAAATATTATTGATATATGAATATATCTGCATACACACAATTAATTACACTAACCTTGTTCGTTTAGAGTTTCTAACAAATAAAATTAAATTCTTCTTCCAATTAATTTGTTCTAGTTATTGAATTTAAATCTTCTAGTGCTGTATAATTTCCTATCCACAAAATCAGCTGTATTTTTCTAGGTCGACGTTTTAATTAAATAAAAGATGGCTGCCACTGTTTATCGTTTGTTTATTTTTTTTCAATATTAATTTTTAATTTTATACATTTAAAAATCCTTTACTTTGTGTGCAACTTTTTATTTATTTTATTTTTTATAATTTATTATTTTACTTTATTTTTTTTTACTGGATAACTGTAACATTTACTCTTAATATATCTTATTTTACTTAATACATTTTTACATGTATTCCATAGCATGAACAAAACTATTCTCCCCTTTGTGGAACTTGTCGGTCGTATATATGTCTTTTTAGATAAAAACCAAAGAGCGGCGGTTTTCTTAGTTTTTATTATTTTTTAATTATTAGTAATTATTTATGTGTTTATTTGCAATATTTATTCGAAATCTATCCAAAATTCTTATCTTTTATTGACCCAAGAATTCGTATTAATCTATATTTTAAATCTCTTGCTTTAACAAATTTCTACCACGACACTTTAGTTGTCAGAATTTTAACTTTTAAATATGAATTTTGAGTATTTACTTATTACTTTCTCATACTTAATATGGTTACTATCTGCACGAATGTTATCTATATTTTTGTTAACTTCTTTCGTTACTTTCTAACCTAATCATAATTCCAATCATTAGAACACTATTTTATATATATATCTGAATCATTTCTAGTTTATTCTTTATATAAAACTCATCAATAGCCCTGTCTGCATAAATGTACATCTCTTGTATGTATCTATCAAGTTTTACAACTTGAATGCATTCTTGAGCATGATCTTATATCAATCACAAAATTACAAATCCCTATTCTAGCATTGATTTTAATCACTGAAGGCTGATATAATTTTCGTATTCTGTATACGTATTTCGACAAGTAAGTTGTCATCATCAGCAGATAATTAAAAAGTGTCGCACCTGGTAAACTACGGCGACAATTACCCGTACGAAAACGAACTCTGCACGCGATCCGTACCGTAGAGAACGTACACTGATGATGACAACTTAGTTGTCGAAATACGTATACAGAATACGAAAATTAACGTGGCAAGGGGTTATATATCAACCTTCAGTGATTAAGTGAATCAATCACAGGTTCCATCAAACTTACATTGATTTTAAGTAAAACTTATGTCTCATCTTTCTATTACATTACAAATATTAATTTCTATGTTCTTTTACATAAGTATTGGGTTGGCAACTAAGTACTTTCGGTTTTGTAGTATAAAATAAAACACTTTTTTGTAAACAAAGAATAGTTTTTAATCAATTATATATTTTCCATTTTGCCATCTTTCTTTCAGCTGCATGATTTCGCGCTCATAAAATTTCTGATCCTTATCAGCAAAAAACTGAACCAGGTGCGAGTGAAGGTCATCGTCATTTGTGAAAGTTTTGCCATTCAAAGAATTCCGCAAACTTCGAAAGAAATGGTAATCGGATGGTGCTAGATCAGGGCTGTATGGGGGATGAGGCATTACTTCCCAGCCAAGCTCCAATAGTTTCCCACGAGTTGCCACAGATGTGTGAGGCTTTGCATTATCTTGGTGGAAAACTACACCTTTCCGATTTGACAATTCTGGCCGTTTTTCTTTGATTGCTTCATCCAGTTTTATTAATTGTTGACAGTAAACATCAGAATTGATCGTTTGGTTCCTTGGAAGCAGCTCAAAAAACACAAAACCTTTGTAATCCCATCAAACTGACAGCATGATCTTTTTTGGATGCAATTCAGCTTTCGAAGTGGTTTGAGCTGGTTTATCTAGTTTGCTCCATGATCGTTTTCGAACTATGTTACTGTACAGGACCCATTTTTCATCACCAGTGATGATTCTTTTTAAGAAAGGGTTGGTTTTATTTCGTCTAAGGTGCATATCGCAAAAGTTGATTCTTTGTGTTACATGAATTTCTTTTAATTCGTGAGGTACCCAAATATCAAGCTTCTTAACTAGCCCAAGACATTTTAAATGTTTTTCAATTGTTGTGTGCGATACATGTAGCCTCTCCGCAACCTCTCGAACAGTTATATGACGATCCTCTTCAATTATGACTTTGATTTGGTCATCATCAACTTCAGTAGGCCGACCAGAACGTTGCTCATCTTTGAGGGAAAAATCTCCAGAACGGAATTTTTTATACCAATTCTGACACGTGCGCTCTGTTAAGTAATTAGCACCATAAACTTCACATATCTTTTTGTGAGCCGCAGCAGCTTTCTTTCCATTACGGAAATAAAATGGTAAAATATGTCGAAAATGTTCGTTGCTGCACTCCATTTAAAATTGACCCACAACTAATAGCTTTAATAAAAATCACGCACTACTTGTTTCTGAAGTTACGTCAATGTGACTAGTATCACGCGACAAACGGTAAAGTACAGCACACTATCATATGTACGTTATACAAAAAATAAAGCAACGTTCTCTATCAGTAAAAACCGAAAGTACTTAGTTGCCAACCCAATATATGACCTTACTAAGTAATTATGTAAATACACCTTTGTTTCTTTTTGTTATTGTTTTGTATTTATTCTACTGTTATTTCATAACTACATATAATATATATATATATATATATATATATATATATATATATATATATATATATTTTAGTCAACAATTTTTTTATAATATATCCTATAGAAAAATCAACACAAAGCAAAATTCCAAAAATAATTAAGCTACAAGCCAAAACCGACACCAAAAAAAGAAACGAGATATAATTCAAAGGTTTTTGCAGAAGAATAAGGCAAGTTTAATAATATTACGCTCTTGCGACGTCTAATTAAGGACACCGTTTAATTTACAACCTCAAAAGGAGTAAAAAAAAGAGAAGACGTACTTTCCATATTAGCGTTATCTCGATATGCTCGGACATTTTACTTTTCATTTTCGTTTTCGTAACTTTGAGCCCGGACGTATCTTTCCAGCGATCGCGAACTTATTATTAAGCCAATCCAATTTTGAGTTTATTAAGCTTAATATCCTCTATGGGGATGTAATAGAACGCGATGAATAAATGTTTTAGCTGAATTAGCTCTTTTTACTCGAGAATTGTATAAGTTTCATAAAGATAATTCTGTTTGACTACATGTAATTTCTTAGTATATATTTTTGCGTAAATGAGTTGGAAACAAATATAACTGAAAGCTAAGTATATACACTAAATGCAAATTGTCCAGCAATCAAAGGCAAAATTTATTTTGTGATATTGTAATAACGTAATACGAGGTGGGGATTCAACAACCTAACTCATTATTTTGAAAGAAAACTTTATTTCACTTTGTAATCTTCCAAGTTTGTGCAATTTGTTCAACAATGCCATCATCTAAGTTGAATAAATTATAATATAATTTATTCAACTATTCAAGGTATTATTGTTTTGTCTATAACCCCCTTATTTGATGTAAATCCCTTTTCCTGCTATTTATTTATATTCAGAAGCAAATAACAGTGTAAAGAAGCTAAATGTGGGAAAGACAACCAAACCTGCGTAATTAGTTTAATTAAAGATTTTATATGAAAAAAAGCAGGAGAAAATAAATATAAGAGAATTTCCACCGATTCCAATCTATTTATTCCTACTAATTACTACACTTTTAAAGTAGCGACAGAGGAATTATTCGCTTCGAGTGCATACCACCTACACAAATTAGCGTTCTCCGAACAGAATTAATTAGAACCATGTAGATTGATTAAATATGTTTTCTAAGTCTCTCGATATTCCATCCCCAATGCGAATTTTTGTTATTACTAATGTCTACATAGCTCAAAAAGTAACAAATATTGACATTCTTACGAAAGGACTTTTCCTTCATTAATATACGGATTACTCTAGGGTATAAAGAGGCCTCTAGACTCAGTACCTACAAAATTTTCGGCAAAATTAAAATACGTAAAACAATATACGAGAAAAACTAAAAAGTTTTTCTACAAAACAATGTACCAATGAATTGAACCAAATCCAGACTGTATGGTAGGTAATCCAGCTCAAGGAAGTTACACTCGCAGAGGATGAGTTGGACTTTGACTGTTTTATATGAACTCGCCCATTCTCATAAAGAGTATTTTCTTAATGACGCAAACTATTCTAACGTATTTCCATAGGTGACTGCTGTTATTATAATACCTTTTGGCATTTATTCAACAAGAATAATTCTGCTTAGCCTCAAAAGATGGTAGCCTTTCCAACTGAAGATTGAGTACGGACCTTTTTGGTGGACGGAGAACTCTTATGGACCCATCGTTTATTACTGGCAGAAAGAGTCAGCATCTGCATCCAAAAATGTCAAATTGTTTTGAGAAAAATTTGTTGCTTAACAATTTTTTTTTATTGGGAATCAATAGTCTTTGAAGCCCACCTTGCTAAAACTGTGCGCATGCCTATATATATATATATATATATATATATATATATATATATAATTAAGATGTTTGCCAAAAATTTTAAAAAACCTCTTTACCGTTGCATATATTCGAAACTTAAGCCTCTTGTCTCAGTCGATCAACATGTTGTTCGTCAACAAGCGTTTAAATATAACTAGTTTGACCATTTTGACTCAGTACCTTTGCTTACAATTGGATTTTAAAATATCTTTATTTCAAATATATCGGCACGTATCCTGTTCAGGGCTTCAATCATCAGGAACTGTTAAATATGTTGTTTGGAATGGATTCCTTGGCACTACGTCGAGGCCTCTATAAAATTTTTATTAATTTACTCAATATTGGCATTAGCGCTCCAAAATTGTTGGTATAAATAAATTTCTTCGTTCAAAGACTAGAAACTAGTTAGGACAATTTGTTTCACCGGACTCGTGCGAGCCTAAATTTTATACGTGATTCACCAACAAACACACTACCGGTCATATTTATTTGCCCACCCCAATTTTATGTGTTTCCTGAAATACGGATTATCTTTCGAAAGATCTGTATTATAATTATTCAACAATATTATTAGTGGAAGTAATTCCATATGAATTTCTACGGAAATCTTAAATTAT